>CAUYQU010013477.1:0-44651 GCA_963574635.1 Cheracebus regulus | reverse complement strand
TCTTTGCTCTTATGGGAATTACATAATTTTTTAAGGGCCAGTTACTAAAAGGTGTTATATATAAGAAAGAATCTTTCAGTACTCAACATCCAATTTAGATTTACACGTTCATAGGTCTTTTTCAGAAGAGTGGATTTATGTATTTAGAGTTGAATTACATATAAGATACTTATAGCTCAGTTAAGTGATAAAGGTTACCTTAAATTTTTGGAGAAGTTGCTTTATTACTTCTTCAGTTCTCATGTTACTGTTTACTCTGACTTTAGTTTCTGATCCAAAGGCTGGAATGAAAATTGATGTCTAGAAAAAGAATTGTCATATAAGCCTTTAAAATTATATTGTATTGACAGTAGTTAATATCTTGAACATAGTCTTCTTATAGGGCAAAAAAAAAAAAAAATCCCAGGTCATCCACTTAAAAATTTGGTTTGTTTTTGTTTGTTTTTCTTTGTTGTTGTTGGATATTATGTTTCCTTTTAAGCAGCTTTATATTATTTCTAGAGTAAATTAGATAAAACACCATTTGAGGATGTTTATAACATTTTCACCAGGCAATTATATCGCTCTTTAGTGCAGTTTAGGATTTCAAAATAAATTAAATATAACTACAGATGTGTGTGGGAGATATGCAAATACTATGCCATTTTATATAAGGTACTTGAGCATCTGAATTTTGGTATCTGCAGGAGGGTGAGGGAGTCCTGAAACCAATTCCCTACAGATATCAAGGGATGAATACATGTATTTCTGGGTTAAAAATCTATACAGAGATTAAGATGTGCCTGTGCTTAGGCAAGGGCTGAACTATCTGTTTAGGTAAGTCAATATGTAAGTACATTGCTGATCAGTGGGCAGATTATATAATTCTTGAAAGTGATGATATTATTCCAAAGACTGTCATAGAATTCTCAAATAATTATTGACTTAACATAGTCCTATGTACCAAGAATTTTTCTAAACCCTTTATAAATGTTAACTAATTTAATTATCATAACAGTCATAAGTAGGCAAAATTAATTTTAAATTCTGTGATACAAATGATATATGTTGAAATTTAAAAAGAGAAGCAACGGTGAGTGGAGACTCACAGTGGGGTAATTGATGGTATATGTGTAACTTATGACATTCACGGTGGAGAAAATCCAGCTCCAGAGCAGAAGAGAGGGAAAATATTTTTACTCATTATGTAGCAGAAAGTAAGAAAAAAATGTCACCATATGTGTATTTAAAAATAGATTGAAATATTAAGTAAAGATTTATTTCCACATATTTCATTTACATGCACAATCTCCAAGTATTCCAAGACTCGATAGAAATGAGGTGGGTTCAGCAGATGTGGAGATGGTGGGTTTTGGGAGGGCTCATTGGAATGTTAGAAAGTTGAGTCCTATATTGAGAGATCAGCAAATTAACATCCAAGTATAAAACACACACATATATAACACCCACACTCATATAACACACACACACATATGGCATTTGTTTGAGTAAAAATATGGATATGTAAATAAGTTTTCTGAGAAGATGTGTGGAGAATGGCTAGGATAAACTTTTATAAGTATAAAAGATTAATGTTTGTAGACATTTTAGAGCATAGATGACTTATTCTGCATCACTTACGAGCTCTATGGAAAACCACATGTTCATCCTGCACTAAGGTGAGAGTATGTTGTACATGTGGTTTGATGTTGTTTATGTGAAGCTTCATGTAATATGATAATAACATGGATTAGCATTCAGGACCTAGATTTTAGTGCCAACTAACTATCCACTAACTCCAACTTTGCCAACTCACTTAACATTTTTACTGACTCACTTAACATATATTTAATAAATGATTTCATTTATAAAATAAGAGAATAAGACTAATCTCTAAGAGTCCTTTTAAAATGTCAACATATAGTGAATTTGAAATCATGTTTTTCAGAGCAGTATTTTAAATTTGTAGTCTTTATAGCAGTTGTGTTGGTCAAAATGTATAATGAAACCTGTTATCATTTACTATTGCATGTATAGAAATATACTACTAGTTAAGTCATATTCACCATAACTGATCTCCAGATATCACAGTGTAAGCCTTTAATATGTGTGTTATTCATAGCCTAACAATATTGGCATTAACAAGGGTTTCCTAGTGTAAAAACATATCTTACGACATACAGCAATTTATGAAACATATCCACTAAAATACCTTGATGCCATCACTGTATAATGGTTGATAGAATGCTTTGCTTTTTCTTTTTTGTTTGTATTGTTTTTTGCTAGTTATTAAATTGCAGGGAATGACATTTGTGTAAAATATCTACAGTCCCAGCTTGAGCTTATTCAGTTAACAGCAACAACATAAACTAATGTAAACTGAGTTCTTCTTTTGTGCCAGTTACTATTCTTACCCTTAATTTATCCCATTTCATTCCATCTCATCAACAACCTTGTAAAGTAAGAAGAATGAAGAAACTAAGACCAGGAGATTGAGGAGGTTTTAAACTTACTTGCTCAGCAAGAATGTAAAACCAGGCTGTCAAGCTCCGGGTCCCAAGCATTTAACCACCATCCTGTGCTGCCAAGCTAGTGTCAATTTCATTTGCAGCACAAGTGATCCAATCTGAAAACCGCTTGCTTAAAGCAATGTGGCTTTCTTTCTTCAGCACAAATTACCCCACAAGATAATGACATGTGACACAATTTCTGAGAAGAAAACCGGGACAGCTGGTAGCTGCCTACCCATGGGGGACTATCAATGCTACTTTATAGCTATCAGAATAATTCTGGAACCAGAAAATTCTGATATGAGTAAAGAACTGAGAAGAGAGGTTTCTCCCACCAGGCCCCAAAGACACACTATCAATACCCAAGGGTAGAAGAAGAAGGAAATAAGGTAGAAATCCTTACAGGAAAAAGCCTACAAAGAAATGAGTTCAGATTTCTTATTAAAGGCCTCAGAGGATAGCTGGCACAGTGTAAGTGCTAAGTATTTGTGAGATGGAGTGATGAATGATTGCTAAGGTACGTCACATGAAAAATATTTGAATTCTGGAAAAAATGGTATTTCCCACTTCAGCAAAATGTGATGTCTTACGAGCACCATGGAAAGTCACATATAAATTTAACACGTACTAAATGAAAAATCAGAATGTGAATTGTATTGAAACTACAACTAAACTCATATAAAAAGGATGTCTGTACAGGTAGAAGACCTGGAAGGGAACACGGCAACATGAGAAGTTTGATTTATGGGAATAAATTGGCCTGCAGCTTTTCCCTTTTATTTAAATGCTAATGATCAAATGTCTTTTGATCCAGCCTCTCTGTAACACTTACATGATTCCAATGTTATATTTGGTATGTTGGTTTCCCTGCTCAATCCCTGAGTTCCATGCTGGCTGAGACATCACCTGCCTCATCTGCATGTTTTTAATGCTTGGTACAGTGTCTGCCACTTAGATAGAGTTCATACATCATGGTGGTTAAAAACTTGTGTTCTGGAGTCAGACAAAGCTGGGTTCAGGTTGAGAGTTACTACTTAAAAGTAGTATAATCTAAGACAAATTGCTTAATCTTCATAAGCTTCAATTAGCTTATATGTCAAGTAGAAAAAATAGTGCTACATATTTCACAGGATTGTTTTAGTGATTAATAAGATAATTCAGTAAAAATATATTTAAAACATTTAGTTTAATATCTAGCACACAGAGAGTGCCCCCAAAATGTTAGACATGCTACTACTACTATTATTATGAATTTAAATTGCAAATTGAGTGGTATTGTTAAGTGAAACAGGCAACCTTATTTTGTATTACATTAATGGAATTATAACTCACTTACTTCATGGTTATAGAAGTGTCCGTTAATAGAAGCTCTATTTTTCTGTCTTTCTTTTCTGTCCATCACTGGAGGTTTCATCCTTTTTCTCACGAGGGTTGCTTCACTCATGGTTCTATAGAGCACTGGGGAGTCTGGTTCCTCCTCTGCATGTGGCTTCAGGGTGCTGGTGTCATAAGATAAACAGTCTGGGAAGAATACAGATTGTAAGCTCATATCAATTAGCTGCTTGTCTCCTAGCATCCTGAGTGGATCTGTATATGCTTTCATTAATTTAGGAATATTGCTATTTGCTGGCTGTGTAAAAGCATCATAGTCCACTGCTTAGCTGCATATTTACTTATTAAATGTTGCCTGAGACTGACTCAGATAGCAAATTCTGCTGGTATCTCATATAAAATTCTTATGTCTCCTTCTTATGTTTTATAAGAAATGATTACAATTATCATGTTTGGGGCTTGGGGATTCCTTTAATCTTAATTTATTGGGGGGTGCATTTTATGGCATTTCAGAATGTTAGAGCCAGAATAAACCTGAAGCTTTATCAGTCTAATCTCTTACAGGTAAGAAAAGTACAGTGGGTTGAAGTGGCTTTCCTATGGACATGGTACTTATGGTAGCATCAAGTCTGGATCTGTATTATACTTTGGCTCCAAGTGCATTGGATCTTCCCTTGAAAAATAAACATTGGGCCTTAGTTTTCCTATAAAACTACAGAAAGCTCCTTGAGGAGCCATTTACATGGTATATGGAGCATTGAAAGATTTTTTTCCCCATCTTTTGTAAAAGCAAAAGGAATAGTATGCTTTGGACTAGTGCCTACTATTAATAGTAATATATCAGGAAGATAATTCACATTATATTCTTTTTAGAACATTCCAGAAGTATGACATGAATGACTTTTTACCTTAGTTGCCCACTATCTTATTATTTCTTCTCATTGAGTCATGTATATTCAACAACGATTCATAATTTATTAGTCAAAATTTGATTATTAAATTACTACAATTTCTACAGCAGATTTTAGAGTATAAAATTATAGTGTAGCATTGAGCAGCTCTAGTGCCTATTGGGTAGGCAGAAGGTGTTTAAATGGAATTGAACTGAGTTACAATGTGTTACTAGCCTAAGATGCAGAAGATTCAAACCTGCCTTCTGGCCCCCTTTCTGCTTATACCCAGTAGATAGCACCTTTTACAATTTCCTCTACTGTGCATATTAATATGTAAGAATAAGACCATTTGGTGGCATTTGTGTTTTATTTTACTTTAGGATTTTAAACAATTTTCTATTTTAATTAGAACATCATCAAATAGGAAGGAGATATTTCTTCCTTCTCTAGCACTGGTGTTTAAATACAAATAGATTTTTTTATGATGTATTTGATGCCAAGATACTGGGATTTCCTTAGGTTTAACAGATTTTTTAAAGGGATAATCAGAAGGGCCCATATATAACAAGATATAAAGATCCCATGAGACAAAGATAAGGGAACCCTGGAAGAAACATCATGTTTGTCATAGGATCTGGGTTCTTGTGGAGTAGGAGAGGAGGCAGAATTGAGAATCACATGAACAAAAAGAAAACAAACATTGGAAGTTGCTGGTAGGCTTATGAAGTTAATGCTAGTGGGATACCCTTGTCACACTGAACTGACTTGGTAAATCACAGCCCCGTTTCAGGCACGTGAACCCTGTCCACCACCTCCCACTCTAGCTTCAGTCACAGCATCTGCTACTCTTTCAATCTGATGTGTATATGAGAATTACATGAAAAAATTTGTGTAAAATACAAAGTATCATGCCTGATACTTAGGAGAGTCTTAACAGATTACAGCTATCAATATCATTATTATTACTCTTACATCATCACCATTATGATTACAATTACTAATGTCACACGTCACTGGAGCTGGCATTTCTCATTGGTTTGACAAGTTCAGTATGAATCCATATGATCCTTCAATGTATTTATCTTTTAAAAAATATCTTTGAAATAACTTCATCAAATATAAAATTGACTCCAGTATATCTGTGTCTTTCTGAGAAGTTATTTAAATATCTATTAACAAACTAAAATGTTCAACTTCTAAAAATATATATAATTAGGTCTGATGGGCTTGGTCTAACATATGCAGCTATTGAAAATGACAAATGTTTCTAATCTTTGGGGAAAATACTGGACAGTTTTATGAATACAAACTTTATTAAAACTATTAGCTCTCCCTATTCTAATAAATCTAAGTGACTTAATATAATCTCTTTTAAAATTACATTTTATATACCAAGGTAAGGTTCTTAAACATCATACAAGCACTACAGTGACTTAAGTTACTATGCTCCCAAGGCATTTAAAAAAATATATGTACATATGAAACAAGAGTTTATTGTGTAGTGGTATGAAAAACGTTAGATTTCAGGGAAACACATAGGGTCATACTTTACATTAATTAAAAACGAAGTCTCCCAATTAATAAGATTTTGATACTGACCTTCCTGGGAATTCCTTGTTTCAGACATTGGAATCTGGGTCCTGTCCAGCTCGCTAATATGATAGAGATCATCAAATTCCCCCCAGCGTGTCATTCTGAAAAGTAAGAAATCTTGTAGGTAACATTAGTTCCATTCATATTGAAGCCTATGATGGTTTCTAGATTTACAATATTAATATAGTAGTACTGTGGGCCTCTGTAGGTGGATATATCATCCAAAGTCATAACAATTTTATGATATTAAAATTATATTCATGCCAAAGTGGTCAGTATACATTTTAAATACTTCCTGTACTTTTACAGAGCATATCGTTGACATCATAATTCAGTTACACACTGAAGTGCAAGTTATATAGATTCTGTAAATGTTCAAACTGAATTAGCAGAAACCAAGATGATCAATTGTTACAAGATACTGGATAATACTCTTAGGAGAGTTTAGGTATAAAAGTATTTTTTATACATTCTGTCAATATGTATTGAGTACCTATTGCATTCAAAACGTTGTTAGGTAGAGTGGCTCTAAAATGAGAAAATGTGGGGCCTATCTTTTAAGGTCCTTGATTACCATGAAGAATGTAGTTTACAAAAAAGGAAAATGTATGAGACATTTTGGCCAGAAAATTATTATTTCACAGAGAAACAAACACTTTTAAGTGCATTCTAGTGCTCAGAACAAACGAAACCTGACAAGTGTTTATTTTTACGGCAGGTCAAAACTCAATTTTATGTTATTTATCGGATCTCAAACAACTTTCTTATTTGCTCTGTGCCTGTGTCCTCATCTGTAAAATGGAAATGACAATGGTATGAGGTAGGATAGGGTTGTTGTGAGGATGAAAAGAGTTAATTTGTATAAAATTCTTGAAACAGTGCCCTGAAAATGGTAAGCATGCAATATGGATTAAAAATAATTATAATTATCCTTATCTCCCTTGTCGTCGTCATCATCATCACCAGCATCTCTATCTGTATCATTCCTGATGGGCCAGGAACCACTAGGGACCCAAAGTGTTCCTGGATCTTTCTAGGCAAATGGTTGCTATTATTTAAGAGTCTCTTCAATAATGTCTGTTTTCCTTATGACTAAAATATATTCACTTACAGGGAATTTGTGGCACTGACTCTTCCCAAATGTCACTGGTGGCAACGGAAAGTATGTATTAATATTAAGGACAGTGAATATGAAAAAAAAATCCCCTTTCTTTCTTACTTTTGAATTCTTTTGAAGTCTATTTTATGGTTAATATATCACTTGAGTCTCGCAATAGTCTTATGAGGTAGAGAAAGTAATCCTAATATATTTGTTAATTTCAGAATACAGCCAATCCAAACAAATGTTATAAAGCCCAACTGTAGGTAATAACTTTAACTCAAAGAAAAACTACCAGGTCCTGACTCAGAATCTAATTAGTCTTATGGCAGATAAAATTATCCATTTCCCCCAATCTATAGCAGCTTAATAATCAGAAAGTGGCAGGTATAATTATCATAGAAGGAAGGTTAGCAATGGAAAAGGCAATACCAATGAAAAACAGAAACTAAAAATGCAAAGTAACGCGATGCTATTTCATAAGGCTAAAGATAAGAATCCCTGGGATGCCGGGCAAATTCTTGGTGACCCTGGCAGATGTAACAGCTTAGTTACATCTGTCACACAAATACAGGCTGCCAGAAGTGGTCCAATATATTCTGTGTTTGGCCTCTTATCTTTTCCACTATCTACAGCAGAAAACACCAGTTTTCAGCTCTGGATTGTGTAATTTGAAGTGTTACCCCATGCAACTGTGCACATGACCAAGCTCTAGGGCAGTTATCCAGAGTTTTCAAGAGAAAACTGGTTGGAACTTTATGTAATATCAAATAGTTTAACTTGCCCAAACATGAGACTTCTTTGCTCTGACCAAAATTCAGGATGTATTACAGGTCATTTGCAAAGTTAAACTGTGGGGAGATTTTCTAAAGAGTTTAAAAATAAAAAGGAGGTAGAATTTTAATAGACAAATAGAATATGGTCACTTCCCTCCCATATTGTAAGAAAAAAACCACCACTGGCATTATTCAAATGTACACCTGTCCAGTTCATGCTCTTTATGTTATTCTGCCCTGACTTGTCCAAAATATGCAAAAGCTGAGTTTGGAAAGATTAAAAACAGAAGTGAAAAATAGCGTAAGCAAATACAACCTTAACAAGGCTGTTCTTTTCTTTTGTTAATGAAAGATTTCCAAAACACTTGTACCAGATATGAGAGACGAAAGCACGGCCCATAGAATTGTTTCCATAAAGGGTAACAAGTGGTCAGAGCTCAAATAAACTGATTTTTTAAAAATCTTCTTCACTCCAATTAAGCTGATACTTCCTCCATGTGATTCATTTCAAACATAATTAAAACAACCTAAAGTGACAAGACCAACAATTCTCTCAAAGAGTGAACTGAAAGACACAAGATTACAGCCCTTCCTGCAGCTGAAGTTCCATGTCATTTACTCCACATTTACCTGCTGCAGACATAAAATCTGTCATCTTGTAAGAGCAGAGGTATAAGTTTTGCCCAGAGATGCCCAGTGTGGGAAAAAGGAAACAGGAGAAGTTTAAGAGTAAGGAAATAGTCAATTTCTTTTTACTATTAAAGGTTGAGAATTTGAATGGATGTGATCTTAAATGAAACAACCAGAGGGAGGGTGTTTAGGATTGGATTGAAACAACAACAGAAATGATACCTTATCCCATTAGCAAAGCAGAAGCCATTTCCAATAATGCTGTGCCTTCCTGCCTGAATGTTTAGTTGGCTCCCAGGAAATACTCTTGGCGAATTAATGACAACCAAATCTAATCTTGCTCTTGTGTGCATGTGGCTGTGTGTGTATATATAAGGAATGGAATCTTTTTTTGCCAAATCTTCTATGGTCAGTCTTGTGACTTTGGAATAGGACAAGCCAATGAAGGTTTCTAGGTAATTTTTCTCAACTTTAAACGAAAAGAGAGCCAATTCCTGTTTGTTTCACAGCAATATACTAATAAACAATGCAAAATGTAAATGGATCCTATAGCAGGTGTATCCTGAGGATATTATTTTAGAGCCTGTGGCAGTATATGGAGAGGGATATTACCTTGTCCACGTGGGTTCTTGAAACTCATTCAAAAATTCAGAATTGCTAGGAACATGGGTTTTACATTTGAGAACTTAAAAAATATCTTGGTTAATAATAACATATTGTATATTTCAAAAGAGTTAAAGGAGAGAAATTTTTATATTTTCTATTCTCACCACAAAAAAGAAAAATATTTGGGATGATTGATATGTTAATTAACCTGCTTTGTTCATTCTACAATGCATATATGCATAAAACATGTTGTATTCCATAAATGTATAGAATTATTATTTGTCAATTAAAAATAGAATAAAACTTAGAACATATCTTGGTAAAGCCATTCAAAATAATGATGACTTAAGGTGATACTACAATTACCTTACTTCATCTCTTTGACATTTTCCTTTAATGTTTGATATTTATTACATTTTCATGAATTAAAAAATTAAAATGCATCAAACAGATGTGGCTGTTCACAGGATTTTGCAGTGACGTCTTAGGTAATATAAAATATGGTAGTTAATTTTGTAAATTCATATCTTGTACCCTTTCCCGAAAGCAGAGCCCATGAGTAATTTTTCCTTTTAAATAATGCTCCTCGTTACGTAGAATCATCAGCCCTATCAGTCATCAGGTACCTGAAGTGAGAAATATGGGGCTTTCTCAGTCTGCCTCAGCCTGCAGCCTCCCTTCTGTTCTTCCTCAGGCTCTGAGCCCTAAGCTCATTGGTAATCCTTAGCTTGGACGGTAGACAAGAGATAGATAGAGGGACCAAATAGTCACAACAAAGTAGACGTAATTTAACCACAGGCTTCTGGGGATTTTACTCTATTCTATGTTTTGAATTTCTTCTTTGTGCCAGGCACACAGTTTAGCACTGGGATGCAAAGATGAATAAAGCACATTCCCTACCACCAAGAAGCTTACACTATAGACAAGGAGACAAGTATACAAAAATAAAATTGACTGCATGTGTGTCAAGCAATATAGAAAAGTTTTCAGTGCACCTAGTATAGACTGAGGAGTCAGAAACTGCATTCTGGAGAACATGTTACCTGAGCTGAGTCTTAAAGGATTGTTGGAGGACAGTCAGACAAATTGATGTGGAGAAGCAGGTAGACTTCCAAGTAGAGTCAGGAAAATTAGAAATTGCATGAAATGTGTAGGGAATTACAAAACATTCAGCATGGCAGTAGTGTAATGTTTGAGAAATATTGGGAAGGTGAAAATCACAGTAGTGCTTAAATATTTTTTTCCAAATGAAAAGCAGATTTCTGTCAAGGTGATAACTGATTTTCCTTAGTTGTGGCCAAAGAGCACATTGGGCAAATTGTCCTGGCAGCTCTTTCTCCCTTGTCTCCTCTGATAGGATGCCAGCTCATCTAACAATAGATGGAAGGGTAAGTGGTATGAAAAGAAGGCTTGGTATCTCAATGTATATACAAAGTGGGTTAATCTGGAGAGTAAAGGACTAAAAAAGAAGAAGAGATGAAAAAAAGGATGAAAGGAACTTTTATATACATATGATTCTTGCTGGGGATATCAATTTTTCTAAAACTTGTAAAGGGGTAAGGAAAAAATCAGCCCAACCTGGATATCCAAGGTTGCATAAACTCACACAGGGGACTGTTTTGTCCATTTATTTAACTTCAATTGCATTTTGGGGTACTCTGTTGAAAATGATTGGGACAATCAGATGGAGCATCATTAAGTTTCCCTGGTACAAAGCACGACGAGCCCTTTGTTCCAAGGAAATAAGACACTTAGATTTTATTCTCTTATTTTAGAAACCAGGCCAGGGTAAATTCTGCCTTTATATTTTGTCTTTTCCAATGAGGGAATGCAGTCTCCAGGAAAGAAGTAACAGAGTAGAGGAATCGAGACCGCAGCTGTGGAGCCCAGACAGAAGTAAGGTCCAGTCCAGTTCTGCCACATTGTAATTGCAGATCTTGCACAATTAGCTAATCTTGAAGAGCCCTGGTTTCTGAACACCTACTTTATGGAGTTGTTGGGAAATAAAGTGAGATTGTGTATAATCATTTCCACACAAGCCTAAGTTTCCCTCATTAAGAGCGCACACAATAAAAGTAGATATGAAGATCATCTTCTGAGGAATTAAAAACATGAAAGATAGCTTACCCTTTGCTGGAGAAGACATCTGATAACTTCATCGTGGTAAAAGAAGAGAATGGCTTCTCATCTTGTATTTTTAGCTGTATAGGTCGTTTTACTCCCCAGAAAATGTCCAGCATTCCTTCAACCATTAGTTTGCCATCTTCAGTCTAAGGAAGAAATCAATAATCCCCCAGATTGTTTTTGTATTATTTATAGAAGTAAATGTTTTAACTGAAGAGGTAGATATTAAGTGCATAAGAAACCTTAGTTAAAAAGAAATCCCAGGGGTACTGTTTGGCTTTCCAATTTATCTACAAAACAGTTCTATTTTTAAAACATTCTTTTATTTTTTATTTTTTAAAGCAGCTATACCCAGCAAACTGAGTAAATCAAAATGGTAAGAATGGCATGTCCACCAGAGGGCACAGTATGTTAAAATACTTTCTGAACTCTATGATTCTTCAATTAAGTAGAATTTTAATTCTCCAATTTTGTTTAATTTAAAATTAAAGCAGATTTAAAAACTGTAATGAATGAGAAATCAGAAAAAAAACTATTTAAAGATTTAGCAGCTATTTCCTCATTTCTGAACAGAAAAAAAATTAACTCAAAAAGTTATGCAGAACAAGTAAAATAATATATGTGAAAATATGCTGTAAAATTCAAAACCTTATAAATATGATTTTTTTTGAGATGGAGTCTCTCTCTGTCATCAGGCTGGAGTGCAGTGGCGTGATCTTGGCTCATTGCAACCTCCGCCTCCCGGGTTCAAGCGATTCTCCTGCCTCAGTCTCCAAGTAGCTGGGACTACAGGCAAATGCCATTACGCCCAGCTATTTTTTTTTTTTTTTGGTATTTTTAGTAGAGATGGGGTTTCACTATGTTGGCCAGGATGATCTCAATTTCTTGACTTCATGATCTGCCAGCCTCAGCCTCCCAAAGTGCTAGGATTCCAGGTGTGAGCCACTGAATCTGGGTAGATGTGATATTTTTGTAAAAACAATAGCATTTGAAGAATTTCTTTAAAATTAGAAATATAGTATAACAGAAGAAGGAAACAAGCTTAACATAGTGAATTTTGTGGAAACTTTTGAATTAAAGTATACATAATCATTGTATATATATAGCAAAGTCATTTTCTGATGTTAAAGTAATGTTTCTGCTATAAAAACTTTGGAAAATACAGAAACAAACAAAAGTCATATGCTAGCCACAAAATACCTATTTTAACATCCATTAACTATAATTGTTATGAAAAATAGATTGTTAGACAACATTTAATAACTCAATTCTTATTTGAGAGCATAATGAAAACCCCAGACTCTGAAATCACACAGACCTGTGCTCAAACCCTGGCTCGGACACTTCCTAGTTGTGGCCTTGGACAAGTTGCTGGCCACCTTTAAGCTTGGGTTTTCTCATCTGAAAAACAAACATTATGATACTTCCTAATTCATAGCACCTGGTATTCAATAGGTGCTCTATATTACTCTTTATTATTTCTTTGGCTGGTAAACTTGCTTTGGAATCACTCCTGAAACAAAGTTTCAGACTTCTTCCACTTTTGATTTGCGTTTCAGATTACTAAGAAGTTAGTTACCAATCAGTTTTTTTCAGCAACCAACACAATTTCTTCCCTGAAATGACTGTGTATGATATAGATTATATAGTTTAGTTAATGGTGGACAGCATTCTTTCTCTGCCTAACTAGAACTCAATTAAGCCTTTGTATCAAAAACTCATAGAAACTCTGAAAAAAAAAAAGAAACCTCACTACTCTGCTGAGGTTGTTAAATTCTTCATTGCTATATCTCCATCTTTTAAAATGGTGTCTGGTACATGGTAGACACACAATAAATATTTGTTTCATTAATTGATTGATTAATCAAAGATGAATAAAGCAACATATTGTCATCCAAGGACTGCCCCTTTTAAACAGTGTCAGAAGATTTGAAAAATTCTGAATTATGACTTTATTGACCAGTGTGTAAAGATTGAAAAGTCTGATAGCCTGAATGTACACTTATCACTTCATATAGCTTTAAAAATTATATAAAACATGAAACTATTTTTAAAAATTAAATAACCTTTTTTTTTTTTTATTATTTTGAAGACAGAGTCTTGCTCTGTTGCCCAGGCTGGAGTACAGTAGTGTGATCTTGGCTCACTGCAACCTCTACCTCCTGGGTTCAGGTGATTCTCCTGTCTCAGCCTCCCCAGTAGTTGGGATTACAGGCATGTGCCACCATACCTGGCTAATTTTTGTATTGTTTTAAGTAGAGACAGGGTTTCTGACCATATTGGTCTCGATCTCCTGACTTCAGGTGATCTGCCCACCTTGGCATCCCAAAGTGTTGGGATTATAGGCGTGAGTTACTGTGCCCGGCCTAAAAAACTTTTGTATTATAAATAGAGCACTGATGTACAGAATTGAAAAGAATATGCCTAAACTTAAATGTTCATAATACCAAAATTCAAACACTTACCTAAAGGAAACAAATTTAACATCACGAATTTTGCAGAAACTTTTGAATTAAAATATAAATAATCATTTTCCTAGTTTTAATCTTTTCCTAAATTTTATATTTTTATAATTATATATATTAAAGATTTAAGATATAGGACAATGTTGAAATAACTTAAAATTAGGCCCACTTCTTTATAAAGGGATTAGTTATTTAATTCAGTATGTTATTGAATTTGGGAAAGTAATTTAAATACCCAATTGAACTAAATCATTTAAGCTTAGTAGGAAAGGCCAGAGTGCTTTGTAAATTTCCTTCCGTCCAAACTGCAGATTTAATCATGGTTGCCTAAAGTCCTTGCTGTGCCATGAAATTTGAAGATTTAAATCAGGAGTAGAAAATTCTAATGTCCTCTGGCCAAAAGATAAAAAAAGTGAGCCCCATCAGAATACAAGGCTGAGTGAAGAGACCTGTGGAGAATGAAGCAAATAATTTTTTTTTAAAGAAAAAAAGTAAACATAAGGCCACTTTGTACACTAGCCTGCCAGTTGCACTCCGAAAAATGCATTGAAGAAATAAAGGGCATTCAAATAGCAAGAGAAGAAGTCAAAGTAACCCTGTTTTCAGATGACATGATTTATATCTAGAAAACCCCAACATCTCAGTCCCATAGCTTCTTAAGCTGATAAGGAACTTCAGTAAAGTCTCAGGATGCAAAATAAATGTGCAAAAATTGCTAGCATTCCTATACACCAACAACAGTCAAGCCGAGAGCCAAATCCCAAACAAACTCCCACAGAAAGAATAAAATACCTAGGAATACAGCTAACAACGTAAGTGAAAGATATCTACAAAGAGAACTTAAGTCACTGCTCAGAGAAATCACAGATGACACAAAGAAATGGAAAAACATTCCATACTCAAGGTTAGGAAGAATCAATGTTGTTAAAATGGCCATACTGCCCAAAGCAATTTATAGATTCAATGCTATTTCCATTAAACTACCATTGACATTCTTCACAGAACTAGAAAAAACTATTTTAAAATTCATATAGATCCAGAAGAGCCTGAATAGCCAAGGCAATCCTAAGCAAAAGAACAAAGCTGGAGGCATCACACTACCTGACTTCAAAATATGCTACAGAGCTATAGTAACCAAAACAGCATGGTACTGGTACAAGAACAGACACACAGACTGATGGAACAGAATAGAGAACCCAGAAATGATAATGCATACCTACAAATATCTGATCTGCAACAAATCTGACAAAAACAAACAATGGGGAAAGGATTCCCTACTCAATAAATGGTGCTAAGATAACTGGTTAGCCATATGCAGAAAATTAAAACTGGACCCCTTCTTTACACCATATACAAAAATTAATTCAAAACGGACTAATGATTTAAATATAAAACCTAAAACTATAAAAACGCTGGAGTATAACCTAGGTAATAACATCCAGGACATAGACATGTGCAAAGATTTCATGCTGAAGATGCCAAAAGCAATTGCAACAAGACAAAAAAACTGGCAAATAGGATCTAATTAAAGAGTTCTGTACAGCAAAAGAAACTTATCAGCAGAGTAAACAGACAATCTACAGAATGGGAGAATATTTTTGCAAACTATGCATCTGACAAAGATCTAATATTCAGCATCTACAAGGAACTTAGACAAATTTACAAAGAAAAAAAACCAAACAACCCCATTAAAAAGTGGGCAAAGGACATGAGCAGACACTTCTGAAAAGAAGACATACATCTGGCCAGCAATCATATGAAAAAGCTCTACATAACTGATCATTAGAGAAATGCAAATCAAAACCATAATGAGATAACATCTCACACTAGTCAGAATGACTACTATTAAAAAGGCAAAAAGTAACAGATGCTGGTGAGGTTGTGGAGAAAAGGAATCCTTATACACTGCTGGTAGGAGTGTAAATTAGTCCAATCATTGAGAAAGGCAGTATGTTGATTCTTCAAAGACCTAAAGACAGAAATACCATTTGACCCATCAATCCCATTATTGGGGATATGCGCAGTGGAAAATAAATCATTTTATTATAAAGACACATGCACACATATGTTCATTGCAGCACTATTTATAATAGTAAAGACATGGACTCAGCCTAAATCCCCATCAATGATAGACTGGATAAAGAAAATGTGGTATATGTACACCATGGAATACTATGCAACCATAAAAAAGAACAAGATCATGTCCTTTGCAGGGATGGAGCTAGAGGCCATCATTCTTAGCAAACTGACACAGGAACAGAAAACCAAATACTGTATGCTCTCATTTATACATGGGAGCTAAATGATGAGAGCACATGAACACATAGAGGAGAACCACAGACACTGGGGCCTATCAAAGGGTGGAAATTGGGAGGAAGAATAAGACCAGGAAAAATAACTAATGGGTAGTAGGCTCAATAGCTGGATGATGAAGTAATCTATACAACAAAACACCATGACACATGTTTACCTGTGTAACAAACTTGCACTTGTACCCCTGAACTTACAAGTTAAATGCTTTCTAGCTTCAGGACTTTCCTAATTCTTTCTTTAATATTTAAAAATGTTTATTTTGATACAGTGCACATTTATTGGAATCCAATGCATTCATTTAAAAAACCAAATCAAATTCGACATTACAGATGCATCATGATTTATGGAATAATCCCTAATTAGTAGAGACATCTTCAAATTTTCTCCATTACAAATGACATCACAGTGAATATCTTTCTACATACATTCTGGTGCATTTGTAAGGAAGTATTATGATAAATCTTCAGTGAAAATGCTGTTAAAAATATTCATACTCTATTTTTAAAATAGAAAATATGTCATTAAAATTTTTTAATGTTTTCTATCTCAAAACTGCTTAGAAAGCCCCAAGTGTTCCAAGCCCAAGTCTAAAAATAAGAATCATAATCAAGTTAAACTTTCACCTGTTTCTTCCAGAATTGGGTGTGTGTGTGTGTGTGTGTGTGAATAAAACTGGATTGCCTTTCTTCAATGAGCTTACCTCTCCATATAAAATATGCAGATTTTTCTGGTTCTTATAAAAAATGTTATAGGTCTTCAATAAAGAATTAAGTTGCTCCCTAGAAATAAAAATAAAAAGTTCAATTACAATCAGTCTTAAGCTTTTTAACAGTAAAATGTAGTAATGGTACTTTTATAAAGGTTTGACACAGAAATAAATAGTTTAATGGAATTTTTACTGCTCTGTCACTTTAACATTGGTCACTGGAAATGGAAGCATTCTTAAAACATCAACAAATGTTGAAGGTGCCAATTCATAAATAAACAACCAAAGGTGGGAAAATGCCGGAAAATGATTCAGGACAAGAAGGGTGAGAAGAGTGTTCTGTAGCAGGAGGCAGCCACGAAACAGAAATTTGATTTCATATTCTTATATGTATTTCAAAATTTATAACCAACCTAAATTAAGAACTTGGTTGTGCCTGATACTGTCTCTCTACACATTACTCCCTCCTGTGTGCCCAGAGCATGGGATGGGACACCAGTGCCCCAGCTCTCCAAATCTGTGTTACCTTGTGTAAGCCAGTCTCCCTGAATTTCCACAGCTGTGAAATGAAGGTGATTCACCCTACTTGCGGGGGTTGTTTAGAGCCTTAAAGGCAACCACAGAAGTCAAAGATCCCAGCTGGGTGAGTGAAGCCACAGTGAGCAAAGGCTTACTGTTACTTTGGCAGGGGTGCTCCTCTCCAGGCCTGCCCCACACAGATGGCAATGGCAGGCTCTGGCCTGGAAAGCTTGTAGGGGAGGAGCCCTCTTCCTTCCTGCCCCTTCCAGCTGGGTATCAAGATCTGAGAACAGATGTGCTGGAAGTGACCCAGCGCTTTCTTGTCTAGAAACTCCTCCCCGTGCCTCCTACTGGGAATAAAGCTACAGTAAGGAATGCGCCTGACTTATCTCACCCTTTGTGTCAGGTGGGCCCTGGCAGTGGGAACACTGGCTCTTACCACATCTCTATTCTATCTTTCTCTCAGTGTCTCCATGTCTTGAGATGTTCTTCTTGAGATGACATCATTTGTCACCTGGATTATTGCAGCAGCCTCCTAAAAGTCTCCCTGTATCTGTTAACTCTCAACAGCAGAAACTGTTTTAATGCAAACCTGACCATCTCTCCCCTTTGCTCCACACTCTGCAATGTTTTCTTGTTTTTCACATTAAAAACCAACATCCTTACAATGACTTAAAAGGCAGGATGCGACTGGTCTGCTGTTACCTCTTCCAGCTCATTTCCTCCCACCTTTCACTCACTCCATGCAACCACCAGCCCCTCCCCTGGTGTTCCTTGGCCACTCCAGGCACACTCCCATCTTGTGGCCTTTGCACTTGCTAATCCCTCTGCCTCGAATGACCTTCTCCCAAACTTGCACCTTGCCAGCTGATTCATCTTCTTTAATTATTTAATCAAAAGTCAACTTCTCAAGAAATCCTTCCTGATCACCCAATCTAAAAGTTCACCTTCTCCTAGTATTTTATTTATATCTTGATTTCCTCCTTTGCCCCTGTCCCTGAGTCATCTTCTATATACTTTACTTATTTCCTTTGGTTCTGTCACCTCCACTGAATGTAGCTCCAACAGGGCAGGGGGATGTACATGTTTTGTTCACATTGTATTTTGTGCCTGGAAGAGTACTTGATACATACCAGGAACTTGACAAATTCTGGCCCCCAACAAACCATGATATTAAAATTCCAAGTATTTCAATTTCTAAAATCCCTTTGATCCTCCATATCTATCTCTGTCTTATGAGAAAATGAGAGGGCAGAAAGTTTGGTCCACTTTATTCATTCCTGTGTTCTTGTTTCTCAGATCAGAAACTTGTTCACAGTAGACTCTTCTTCAATAAATACTGAATATTGAATGACAGAATTTGTATATACTGACTGTTACATGTTTGAAATCATGTAAACATATATTTTGCCTTTGTAATTTTCAAAGTGACATTTTCAAGGATCAATACACTTCACACAACTGCCATAAAAAAGATTCTCCCGAAGTCCTCCATGATCTCGGGCCATTTCCTGAATGGATTACTTTAAATTTTTAATGTTAACGAACATGTCTCTTCTAAATATCATGGTCACACTGATTTTGTTCTCCTGGGGTCATTGGCATAAGATATTTCCTAAAAATTATACTACTGGCTGATAACATGCACATGTTTTATAGTGCTCATTGTTTAGTGCCAGACACCATTAAGAAATTTCACCGTAAATAAATTACTCAGGAAAGAAATTTCAGGGACACTTGGATGCAACTCCTGTTATGCTGAGCTTTGAGAGTTGTTACAAAAGCAAATGGAGCCTCACATAATTTTATTCCCTCAGCTTCTGCTTCTGATAAAAGTACATTACATAGTATAGTATGAGTGGCCTTCAAAGTGTTTACCTCTGGATCACGTGCAGTTGGAAAATGTTTCTGAACCTGAATAGAGCCTGACTAAATCCTCAACTGAAATAAGTCTCCAAATGACACAGGGTGTTGGCAAACTGTGGTCCCAAGCTGCCTGTTTTCGTAAATAAACTTATATTGGAATATCACCACACTAATTTGTCTGCTCATTGTCTAAGGCTGTTTTTCTGTTATAACTGCAGAGCTGAGTAGTTGTGACAGCAACCATATGGCCTACAAAGCCTGAAATATTTATAATCTGGCTCTTTGCAGAGAAAGTGTTCCAATCTGTAATCCACTCTGTAATACAGGGTAGCTGGATACCACAGAAGTCTTCCATATTTTTCTCACCATGAGATTGAATATTAATTGCACTTTAAAGGATTTTGGTGTTGCTGATTAGAGCTCAGTAAACTAATGTACTTGAATAAAATTAGGTAAATTAGTGGTGCAATACAAAGCAAGAAATTAGAAAGGAAAATTTCAAAGTTGTGTGAACAAACTATAGCAATGGTGAATGCTGTCCAAACATTTCTTTTAATCACGTACCTTACCAGAGAAACTTTTGAAAATGATTAGTTTATAAAACAATGTGTCTAATGTAACAGTCTAATTTAACTTGGCATTAGGGGAAGAACACGTTGAAGATGTCAAATTGATCATCTGAATCTTTCACGTTACACCATCCCACAGAACGTCATTTATTGAACATGCTACAGTTGCTGTGTGAGCACCATCAAGAGGCCTTAGTTATACACAGAGGGTGGGAGAGAGTTCTAAGGAATAGATGTTGCTGATGGTGAGCCTTGGTGGATAAGAATTAAACAGGAAAAGAATAGTGTAAAGAGCCTACCTGGCAAGAAACAACATGAACAAGGACATGTAGCTATTTCTATAGATCGCAGAAAAAAACTCAGAGTTGGGATTCCAAGAATACAACTTGTAAAATGGGAAATGCTGAGCAATGAATGAGCCCCATGAATCATTTTAAGAAACTTGGAATTCACTTTGCAGACAATGGGCAGCTTTTGAAGATTCTAGGCAGGGGAAAGACAGGATGGTACTAAGGATCACTAAGTAAATGTGGAAGATAGATATGAGTATGAGACGAGATAGAGACAGCAAGATGAGTGAGAGCACGGCAACACTGGTGCGGCAGAGGGCAGAAATGAGGCTGGTGTTCCAAGGAAAACTAAACAAATGTCCCATGTATATGGAATGTTCTAAAGTCCAGAAGGGACCTAAAATAGTTACAGGGATTGTCTGGTTTAGAACACTCAAAGGCAATCATTAAAGTGTTATCTGGGCAGTCTCTAGTCAATAAGAGGAACACTGATTTAATTTACACTGTGACCTGTCAATGGTAATTTTAGTACCTAAATGTTACATATGGACCCTCTCAAAAAGAATCTGTGCACCTTTCCCTCTCAAACCTGTAAAAGTTCACCTTCCAGCATGACCAGACTTCTTAGCACAGACTGTTCGATGTCCCTTAAAACACTTTAAAATAAGTGATAAGAAATGGATTCTGTGTCCAGTTTTCCAGTTTACAAATCTATGATGTCCAAGGCATGCCCAAGAAATAGACACAAAGTTCTCACACTTTTTGTGTGAGACACAAAAAAATTGATTTTCTAGAAAAAGATCTTGCTTTTTGGAACATGAAACACTGTATCACAATATGTAACAAGGATGTTTTAAAACATCATCAAACACTATATAATAAGGATAGTGTTTTCACTAAACTGAAGAATACCAAATTGCCATAGAAACTGGACTTTTAGCTTAATGAACATGTAAATTATAGGTTTCTCCAGGATGGAAGTTGGCACTCTGCCACAGGCAGTATGGAGAGAGAATCCTGGTATAAGCTGAGGAATATCCATGATTCTTCACCATGGCTCTGGAAGAGAGCTAGCCAGGGAGAGACTGACCTTGGTGGGGGGCAGGTCAGGGAGAGGAATGGTAAGGCAATCCCAGTGTCCTGTTCCTTTAAGGCTCCAGCTTGGTTTTAATGAGTAATAGTGGACCCAGAGTTTACTGTAAAATGCTTAGGTGCACTTTGCACTTTGTGGCCTGTATTGCAGCTGCTCAGCAGATGGGAATTACTTGCATTCTGACGTTTGCCATGAATAATGCACTTAGCAACAAGTGAGTTACTCAATCTTATTAGATATTTGGCTGGCTGGAAGAAACAATTTTTATTTAATTTTATAAAACTGTAATATGCATGAATGTGGGACAAGATTATGGGTGGAAGTGAATTATGTCTCATGTCCATAGAGTAGATGTCAACTATTAGTTGTACTAAGAGATTTTTTCCTCTTGTTTTAATAATGACTTAGAACATAATTAAGTGGCTAAACTATTCCTTTCCTAAAAACCAAGAACCCTGTCCTACTCTTTACAAAGTGTTTCTTACAATTTGAACCCACTAAGGGCAAAGAATAAATACTGTCATACGCCATCACCCTAAATAAAACTTCAGAGACTTCCACGTGATACAAATGAACCTCAGGGAAAAACACACTCAATGAAGCCGCCAAAGGCATATTTAGCCCTTGGCTGTACTTTCTGAGTTTGAGTTACTTCTGCTTCTTGGAGACTTACTTAAAAATGTTCATGGTTCCAATTAGGCAGACACTGTGCTGCATAGTGACAGCAGCTTTAAGAACAACATTCCACCCCAAAACCTAAAATGCAATAATAAAAAAAAAAAAAGAACAACATTCCACTGTGTGTGTTGGCATATTTAAGAGCAGGAACCAAAAACATTTGAAACAGTCTCCATCAGGTGAAAAACTGAGGCAGAAAAGGATAATGCTAATTAGTTCTCTTTCACAGGTTTTCTTTTTCCCATTGATTTTGCTCATGATGTTAAATTTTAGCAGTGATACTATTTAACAATTTCATATGTCAGGTTCAAAAAGCTGAATTTAAAACTATATACATATAGTTCCAAATATATATATATTGGAGATGAAGTTTTGCTCTTGTTGCCCAGGCTGGAGTGCAATTGTGCGATCTTGGCTCACTGCAACCTTTGCCTCCTGGGTTCTCCTGCCTCAGCCTCCTGAGTAGCTGGAGTCACAGGCATGTGCTACCATGCCGGCTAATTTTGTATTTTTAGTAGAGATGCGGTTTCTCCATGTTGGTCAGGCTGGTCTCGAACTCCTGACCTCGGGTGATCTGCCCACCTCAGCCTCCCAAAGTACTGGGATTACAGGTGTGAGCTACTGCACTGGGCCAAAATTGTATATTTTTAGAAAATAACTATGAAATATTAAGTTAAGCATATTAAACATTACATTAAATATGTAAAGATAATAAAGTGATTATTTGCTAGGAATTAAGGTTGTGATTTTTATTTCATATGCTGTAATTCTGTATACCTTATAAATTCTTTTTTTTTTTTTGAGGTGGAGTTTGCTCTTGTTGCCCAGGCTGGAGTGCAATGGCATGATCTGAGCTCACTGCAACCTCCATCTCGTGGGTTCCAGTGATTCTTCTGCCTCAGCTTCCTGAGTAGCTGGGATTACAAGCGCCTGCCACCAGGCCCAACTAATTTTTTTTTTTTTGTATTTTTAGTAGAGATGGGTTTTCACATGTTGGCCAGGCTGGTCTCGAACTCCTGACCTCAGGTGATCCACCTGTCTTGTCTTCCTAAAGTACTGGGATTACAGGCATAAGCCACTGCACCTGGCCTATAAATTCTGTAGAAGAAATGTGTGATACTTTCACGATATTTTGTAGGTTCATAAAAATTTAATATATACTCTTGTGTGTTTTTGGAAAGATGGACAGGAAATATGAGGACACAGAAAAGAACTGAATAAAGCCTTCTCATGAAGCCATTTGCCAAGACAAATCATCATTTCATATTACTGATGTCTGCAGACAGAAGCAGAATTCTCCAAACACACTTTATCCTTTATTTCTGTCCATTTGAATCCTGGAATTAAAATGACAAACTTTGGCTCCTCTTTCATGAACAGCCATGGCTCCAGATCTTTTTGCTTTTGGCCTCATCTCCTGGTTCAAATGATGAAGAAAGAATGCTTTTCAATCTTTGCATAGAGACCCTCCTCAGCTAGCAAAGTAGGTTATTCACATTTCCATTGCAAATGAAGGGATTGAGTTCCAAAGTCTGGAAACTGAGAAATTTGTGGAGAGGTAGGCTATCTTGACTGAAGTAAAAATGCAAACTCTAAATTATCAGAAAGCTATGAATTCTGTCTCACTCTTCCAACTTCAAATACCTGAGGAGTTTTCCCTTTTTTTTCTGCAGCCTTGCCAACAAAAGTCAAAAGTTATTTTTTGACTTTTTGACAAAAGCCATTCTGACTGATGTGAGATGGTATCTCACTGTGGTTTTGACTTGCATTGCTCTGATTAGTGACAATGAACATTTTTTAATGTTTGTTGGCTGCTTGTATGTCTTCTTTTGAGAAGTGTCTGTCCATGTCTTTTGCACACTTACACACTGTTGGTGGGAATGTAAATTAGTCCAGTCATTGTGGAAAGCAGTTTGGAGATTTTTCAAACACTTAAAAGTTGAACTACCTTTCAACCAAACAATCCGTTTACTGGGATCATTACCCAAAGGAAAATAAATCATTCTACCAAAAAGACATATGCACCCCTATGTTTATCACAACACTATTCACAATTACAAAGACATGGAATCAACCCAGGTGCCCATCAGGGCTGGATTGGATAAGGACAACGTGGTATATATATACCATGGAATACTCTGCAGCCATGAAAATGAGCAAAATTATGCCCTTTGCAGCAATATGGGTGAAGCTGGGGCTATTATCCTATGTGAACTGATAGAGAAACAGAAAACCAAATATTGTATGTTCTCACTTATAAGTGAGTTTAACACTTGGTACACATGGACAGAAAGATGGAACAATGGGCACTGGGGGCCACTGGATGCAAGAGAGAGGGAAGGGGGCAAGGACCGAAGAGCTATCTATTGAATACTAGGCTCACTCCTGGAATGATGGATTCATCTGTACCCCAAACCTCAACATCCTGCAAGGCAGAGATGAGGGAATGGAGCAATTAGGCTGGTACTTAGCTCATATTTGGGTCTTGCTTCTCATTTGTCCATGGGGTAGCCTTTTATTTCTTGTTTTTCTGAGACAAGCCTTATAGCTCTTTTTTTAAAAGCAAGTTGGAAAAGTAAACACAGGTGTGCCACACAATGCCAATCATTGTGGGAGCAGATGCAAGCTTGCTGTAAAATCACACCCTTTGTGTTTGAAGAGCTAGGGACTTTTGTGCTTATTGAGAATGACTACCTTGACTTCATAGTCTGATGCCTCTTGCTCTCTTGGGAGGAAGAATCTATTGATCCTATTTAATGAAGTCTTTCATTTATTATACTGATATGCCTTTTGCCCCCCTGGATGTTTGGGATTGTTACTAGAGGGTCTGAAACACAACAGGGGGCCAGTGATTCTCAGGGTCATCAACATGAGCATGAGCCTGAAAATGGGAGCTTTCTTAACACACAGGCTCTTACACTCACTGGCTCTGACTTTGTTCTTCTGGAATGCCTCCATGACTTTCACCACTGGTTATCTTTACATTCAACAAAAAATAATAAGCAAACTCCTTGCTGCTATTCTGGACATCCTCCAAACATTCTCCACACTAAATCCAGAGTATGTAGAATGTATCTAACCATATCATCTGCTTTGTTAACATCCTTAAATGTCTTTCCATGGATCTTGGGATAAAACCCCCACATCCTTATGGCAGGTTAAGCCCTGTTTGGTCTCTCTCCTGCCTTCCTCTTCAGCCTCCTTTCAAGAGACATTTTCCCTGTGTCCTGCACTGCAGCACCCTGGGTACCTTTCACTCGTTGAAACTCTGCTCCATGGCCATAAGGATTTCTGGCAGATTTCCTGTGTTAGGAATGCGCTCCCACTCACTCCCCTGAACCTTCATAGCTCCCTCCTCACTCAGATTTCTGTATAAACACTGTTTCTAGGGAGAAGGCTTCTTGGAGCTCTTGTTTAAACTAGGGCTTTAAACTGGGTTCCTTGGCTCAGAACACATGTCAATTCGTTTCAGGTCTTTAGATCTCTGTGGACCTAAAAGTGTGATTCCCTAGACTAGCAGCATCTTTACCACCTGGAATCTTAGACATGCAAATATTCACCACACCCTATAACTTCTGTATCAGAAACTCTGGTGATGGGGCCTAGCAATCTTTCTCTTAAAGAAACCTCCAGGTGGTTCTGATAAAGGGTCAGGTGTGAGCTACAGCTTCAGATTTCAAGCTTTATCAGCGTAGGACAGCCTCATCCCTTCCCTCCCCTCCCCTCCCCTCTCCTCCTCTCCTTTACTCTTCTGGCATGCTTTCAAAAGTTATTTGCTTAGGGAATACAGAATAGAAAATTCACACATCCAGAAATTCAAGTAAATTCCATATGTGTAAGGTATTTCTGGAGTTTTTGAATTTTGACTTCATTGGACTTTCTATAAGACCATTTTTAGTACATTTTGGGCAGACAAATGATCTCACTGTTTTTAAATCTCCTTAATTGATAAAATAGGTAACTGCAAAGTAGATAAATGTTACTAGGAATAACAGATTATTAAGTCAGATCAATAAGCTCAATGACTGTTGACAATATATGCTTATTGAAAATGTCAGATATATAAAAAGCTTAATGAGCGTCCTTCTTCCACATATCTCATGATGATATTATTAACCTTTTTGTGACATTATAACAGATGTGATAACCAGTTTCTCACAATAACTTTATTTCACTGGGTCATCAAACATGAATAATGTGAATTTTTAAAAGCAACCCCCCACGTGGACAAAAATTCTAATTTTTAAAAGTAGATGCTCCTAAATATGTGGTTAAAATCTTTTGTCTCTTGTTTATTTTAAAATTCTAACCCCTTATACAAATGCATCAGGACAGGCTCTCCTATACTTTAATTAAAGACAGGTATTCAACATTCTTCAGGAGAATGATGCCCTCTTCTTAGAAACTTACTTTCAGGACTCACTGGGGCATGCAATGTTTGCTCCTATTCCTTTGATCAGGAGAAGACCCTGTACATGAAACCTGGGCAAACATTGCCTTCTGGCTCTACTGTCCAGGTAGGAGGTAGCCTCTGGAACACTGGCTCTTTGTGTTTGATTTGTGCTTAGAGATACAGGTGGCTGGTTCCTTTGTTTCAACAAAGGTTGCCGGCCAACATGCTTGGAAAAAGAAAGTGTTTGGAATAATACACTTTCTGCTAAAATTTATTACATCATGCTAATTAAACTTATTTACTGAGGGCAGGAATGTACACGTGCCTTTTGAGCTGCTGTTAGAAGAGGCATAGGCTGCAAGGTTTATATTAGGTTTCTAAGTAGCAGAAAAAGTCTGATAGTTTCTGAGAGTGAAATCTGATCTGCATTCTAAAACTGGACTTAAACTTCTCCATTAATTTGTTTGTTTTAAAAAAATGCAAGGTTAGCATTTATTCACCTCTAAAGTGCTCAGATTTCATCCTATCACCTAAAGCGAAAACACTTGGAAGTAACCATAACAAACCTTTTTTTTTTCCACCCAGCACACTATGTGAAGTAGCAAGCAATGATGACTCCGGGCAATGAAACAGCAACTAGAAGCTTAGTCATTCGAGCACAAAGCTAACCTATGCCAATACCCTTTGAACAGGGAAGTTTCTACACTCAGAGAATTCTCATCCAGTAGTAGGATACAAACGTTACGTTGCCTTCTATGCTATTATTACTATCAGGACCTCTTATTTTACTGATCATATGTAATTCTCATGAAATTTGATGAAACCAAAATTTTGATTATGAAGACTCTGTTTTACTATTAATTTCCATTCTTTTCATGTATTTCTGTCCAGGAAAATAAAAATACCTCAATAAATTGCTAATTTTTGTCTTGTTCCCTACAACGATGCCTAGTACAGAGAGGGAGCTAAAAAATTACTTGTCAAGTGAATAAATGAGTAGGGGTGTTTGCCAGATTTGTGGTATGCTGGATATCACAGTTGGTCAGTGGCATTGTTATAATTTCTGGTGACAGCCTGGCAGAGATTTCCCCCAGCTCCAGGAATTTCGTTTATGTTAGGTCAGAAGTTCTCAGAACTTTAATCCTTTCCTACTCTGAGCATTTGTTCTCAGACTTCAGTATGCATCAGAATCACATCATTGGTTCTAGGGTGAAGCCCAGGGTCTATACTGTGAACAGGCATCTGATTCAGAAGAAGGAGGTCCATGGACCCTATTTTTGAGAAATGCTTCTTATTCACTCTCAAACGTAATGTGTCCAGGACTGAACTCCGGATCCTTAACTGCAAACCTGCTCTTCCTGTAGCTCCTGTTTCTCCTCACGATTACGGAAAATGTTAACCCCATTTTTCTAGATCAAAATCCTTAGAATTAACCTTGGTTATTCCCTTTCTTTCATATCCTATGTCCAACGCTTCAGGAAATCCTATCGTGTCTGTCTTCAAAATATATCCAGAATCTGATGATTGTTTCTCTACGTCTACTGCTGCTACCTTGGTTCAGGCCACCTTCATCTCCACCATGAACTGACAGCTCCTTGGTAGCTTCTCTGTCTCCACTGTTGTCCCTCTTCACTCTGTTCTTAACACAGCAGCCAGATGATACTGTCACTCAATATCCTTCCACAGCTTCTCATCTTATTTAATGGGAAAGACCAAGCCTCATAATGGCCTATTAGACTCTACATGCTCTGACTCCATTTGGGCTCATCTTCTACTGTCTTTCTACTTCCATTTCCCCACACCATCCTCTCTGACCCTTAGAAATTTGCATCTGCCTTGGGGCCATGGAGTTGCTCTCCCCCTTGCCCCTGGAATACCTGTGGTACCTGCATGGCTTGCTTTCTTCCTTTCTGCAGGCTTTTCCTCCAGTGGTTCCTCCTCACTGAGGAAGGAACTAGGTTATATGAAATCAGAACTTTTTCCACTCTCTATCTCCAGCACTCTTTACTCCATTTCCTCAGCATTTATCTTATGTATGGATTGTATCCAACTTTACGATTAACCCCATGAGAGTAAGGGTTTTGTTTGGTTCATTGCTGAATGCTCAGGGTCCAGAAGAACATCTGTTCACAGTGAGCAATGAATAAATGTTTGAGGAATGAATCTGAATCCTTTATCCTTTGGGTCATGTCTTTTCCCCACCACTTATAGTTCATCCTTAGCTTCCAGCTGTGGTTTTATTTTAGTCTTTGAACATATTTGTTGCCTTCACTTTCCTACTGCTCAACCCTGGATCATTCACGTCCCCTTCTCTCTATCATTTGTTTGGCTTTATTCATTTTTCCATGCCCCATAGGTTTTGGGTCATGTTTCAGTATCACTTGGTTTTTCACGATTTCATCTCCTCTCAGCCTCCAGCCTCTGCAATAGCTTGGTCAGTTTCAGATTTCATCTTTACTCTTGTAGCTTTTAAGCCCCTACTCTACTGTTCCCAAAGCAATATGAGATGCTGTTTGTTGTGTATTAGAAAACAGTTGTGGATGTTGGCCAAATGTTGCATAATCTAATGTCAAGAGGGGACCAGTAAAAATAAAGTGTCATGTGGAGCAAGGGAGGGAGAGGTTAGGACAGGATATAATGTTTTGTGCTCTGGGGTTAATTCTTTAGAACTACCATTGATGAGAAGCCTTAGATCTTTCACTTAATGCTGCTCTTCAATATTATTCCAACTATTAAAACAGAAATGTCATTTTTAATAAAATTAAACCATTGTTAAATAAAATATGAGTGATTGTTCCATGAGAGAGTAAATTAGGCAGTCTTTAGGAACATATTTTTTCAACTTCTTATCCAGTATCTCTACTGATGATTCATATTATTGATCTTGTTGATCGTATATCATGCCTAGAAAACTTCGAATGGTGTATTCCACAAATGACTGGTGGTTAGGATGACGTATACTATAAGGTGTGTGTTTACCTGGTTATGAATGTCCTCTCATTGATGAAGATCCAAGATGGGTACTGGTGAGCCATCATAGTCATCTTGCTCTCCTCTTTGAGATGGTCTGAGGACACCCTAAATGTGAGAATAGTATTAATAATTTGTCCCTATAATGCATTCATAAATTAGCTTCTCATTTTTGAGTGTTTTGCTGTATCAGTATAAGAATATTTTAGAAAGTTTTTAAGTAGTATGTCATATGTGAGCAAAAATGCAGAAAAATGTATTATGTAAATGAAAAACTACAGAAGCAGTAACTCAAGACAAGTATGGATTGAGCAATTTGGTAAGAAGGTTTCAGATATATTTCTAGCAAAATAAATATGATTGTATTGATTTGTATAATTCTGTATAAGGGATCTTATTCCTTCTACTGCAATAACTCACCCAAACTGGCTGAACCTTGCCTCAGTCAGCAGAACACAACTGCAATTTTAGGCAGCTAAAATCAAGCTCTGACTTGAAGAGTTGATTGGGTATGATGTAATATTCTTCAGGTCTCCCTCAGGCTCTGGAAACTGTGGTCAGATGTGAATAATCTCCTCCTTTATATGTTCATATAAATGGCATTAGGGTGTGACCAGAGATGTAAGGTATAATATTTTCTGGTCATTTCATTTTGTAGAAATTGAAAATTCAGTTATCATGGCTACAAGCCTATAAGATTTTAGGAAATATGGCCAGAATAAAAAGATGGGCAAGAGAGAGTTCAGTTTTCTTTTTTAAAAAATAAAAAGGTATGTGCGGTGGGGAGTGGATTTCCTCCTTTTCTTTTCAAATCAGGTTGTTTGGGTTGGGTAAGATGAATAAAAATTAGGAAATTTTATGTCCTAACTCTTCAGAATACCAGGAAAAAACCCAGAAAAGCTATCCTGCTATTCTCAAAAAATCCCTGATGTATCTTTTTCCTTGTAGAACGTTGTTAAACTCACTAGGCACTTTGTTACAGCCTTCAGGCTGAATGCTTGGCTGGAGTCTCATTTTATGCTTTTACTATTTTGATCATCACATCACCTTTTTGGTCACAAACCATCCTGGTATCTTTCTTAATAAATACAATCCAAGTCCCTTAACCTGACTTTCAGGCTTTCTTCAATTCCACCCAAACCTACCTCTCCAAGCTCCAAATTGAAACATTTCTTCACACCAGGCCTTGTAATCTAATGAAATTTCATGCCATTGAGTCTCTTCTCACCAATTCCCCTGGCAGCAGAGGGCCCTCTTCACTGCAGGTTCAGATGTCTGTCTGGTCCCTTTTACTCCCCAGTGAGACATCTTTAAGTCACCCCATGGCCTTTGAATTCACTGTTGTCATCACTCTGCTTTCTACCTTGTATTGTCATTATTGATTTATACCTTACTCCCTTTTCTATTGCTATCTTCTTGCTCAAAGAATGGTGCTTCTCTAGTTGGAAATGGCATCCTCTGATAGCATATCATTGGCAGAAGTCTGTCTCATGCAGGACTCCTGGAGGACTCATGCCAGAGACACAGAAGCTTAGTCACCAGGCAAAGTAACTCTATATGTCAGAAGCCACGTGGATATTTTATGTGGCCCTGGGGACACAGACACAACATGCTTCATGAGCCCAACGAATCCCGAATCCAAGTTACTCATTCATAGAACTTGGTCTGGGCTATTTGGTTATACAGGTAACACAGGTTACTCCAGCTTCTAAAACTTGAGTTTTGCCCTTGGATTTTGTCATTCTAGTAACCCACCAAAAGGGTTATCAACATCCCCTACTGAGATCCCCCAGTAACTACCTTGGGGCCTGAACACTTCCTTCTTCCTCAAGGATCTAGATTATTTGCCATATATTCCTTTAATTTAGCCTTACCTCCACCTCTCCACACATGTTCCAAGAGCCTATACCTTGCCAAATAGTTCACTTTCTCTCCTCATTTCTCTACCTCTTAGCAACATTTGACGAGATTGATTTTCCTCCCTTTTAAAACACTTTCCTCTTGATGCTTTTGAGACAAACCACAAATAACAATTGCCTTGCTCTAATTTCCTGCTATCTCACAGGCCTCAACACTAGTCTCCTTTGCTGACTCCTCCTTTCTAAGAGCACCACATCCTGGCTTGAGTAGTCCATTCTCAGCCATGCTTTCTTCTCTGCCTATTCATTCTTTTGGGTAATCTAATCCACCTCCAGCCTAGCATCTCTGCCGAGCCTCAGATGCATGTCACCAGCTACCTAATCTCTACTTAGATGTGTCCCAGGCATCTCATTATCTACATGGCTGAAACAGAACCACTGACTTTCCCCCATGCTCTAGAGTTTCATTCTCCAGAATTCTTTGCCATCTAGGCATCAAAACTAATACTTTGTCTCATTTTTTTCCTCTTTCACCAGAAGCCAAGTGCTATTACATAAAAGTAAGTCCTATTCACTGTACCACTAACACAATCCAAATTTGAAGGCTTTGCTTTCCACTGCTATAACCCTAACTAAAGCCACCATCATCTTTTTCTTGGATTATTGCATCCGCCTCCTAAATGGCTTCCCTCTGTTATGGTCTGAATGTTTGCATCCCCACAAAACTTATATGTTGAAGCTTAATCCCCAATGCAATAGTATTAAGAGCTGGGGACTTTAGGAGGTGATTAGGTCATGATGGTGGAGACTTCATGAATGTGATTAATGCCCTAATAAAAGAGACTCCAGAGAGCTGCCTGGACCCTTCCACCATGTCAGAGCATAACAAGAAGGCCATCTAAGAACCAAACAGCTTGCTCCCTTCACCAGAAACTGGGGATATTTGGAAGTGAAGAACCACTGATAGCAGCTTCTTATAATCACAAAGTGGAAATTGGCAGCGATGGACTGCAAAGTCATTGCAGTGGCTTTCCAACTGGCTCACTCTTTATTTGCATTCATAAGAAATAACCAAAGATATCATTAAAGAGGGCAAATAATTGCAATGTAATTATAGTGGCAAACTTGTAATCTATGCTGAAGTAGCTCAGACCCAGCTTCAGAAGACCTCAGAAGATGTGATGAAATGATTTCCAAGGCTCTTACATTATTCTCTGAGTTTAGGAAGGAAGACAAGTGAATAGAATTCAATGTAAGAAAATAAAAATAGGATAAAATTTTCATTCATAGGCAGCATATAATATTTGAGTAAGAAATAATAGTGATCATGTCTGATCTAAAAATTAGCTAAATAAAACATTCAAATAGTTTAAATATCTGAAAGGTAAGAACACGATTTGGTAAACGTCCCATTGTTAGTATTAACAGTGAAGTGAAATACAAAAATTAGCTGGGTGTGGTGGCACATACTTGTAATCCCAGCTACTTAGGAGGCTGAGGAATGCGACTTGCTGAAACCCAGACCCGGAGGTTGCAGTGAGCTGAGATTGCGCCACTGCACTCCAGCATGAGCAATAGAGTGAGACTGTCTCAAAACAGCAGCAGCAACAACAACAACAACAAAACAAAAAAAGAAAAAATAAAGAACAAAACAAGCAAACGCATTGAGGTGAGGCATAGATCTATAAATTCAAATAGTTTCTCATCCTCATGTTCCCATTTCCATTTACCATGATTCATAGCAAATTAAAACCTGCTAGGGCTCTTGTAAAAATTTTCTAAATTATAAAGACTTGGTAGATATAAGCATCTGAGAAAGTTTTCTCAAAGCCTTAAGAGGAGAATAACAGAGGTCATGAATAGCAAAGAGGGAGAGAATTTATGAAGAAAGAAAAAATTACAGGTCTAGAAGCCTGGTAGTCTTACTTGGGATGCTCACAGTTATTTTGGGAGAATGTAATAAACTGCAACTTGAGGAGGAAGATGGTTGTTACAAATCTATGTAGACCCTTAGGCCGGAGATTATTGACTTAGATTGTGTGTAAAATAAGATCACTTATTTAATAAGTTTGGTTATTTGCTTTTTCATTTTGTCCTGAAACAATGGAGCTGGAGAGACAGGGAATTAGATAGGTCAGCAATTAAGTCTTGGAGAAATCAACAGCACTGGAAGTACTTGGAGAGGTAGAATTGGTAAGAGCAGGTCAATGAGATCTGGAGCCTGAGGAGGCAGTGTTAGAAAGCATCAGCATTCCAGCAATGCTGAGACCTGAGATCATTGGAAGCATCCGTGGTTCACCACCCTCTGGTCTGCATTCCTGCCTAGATGTGGGCTTGCCAGGACTTACCAGTTACCTTGTGACCAGAATGAGGCCAGAGGACAGGAAGTAAATTCTAGCACAAGTGAAATCAAATGGGTCAGTAATTTCCTGTTACCCAAGCATGGGTTAATTAAATGTTTACGTGTCTAAAAGTGGAAAATTTGGTTCACTCGTTTGTATATTCAACAAATATTTCATGAGTTCCTTTTCTGCACCTGCTACCGTGCTAGGCGCAGAAAATATAGCCTGTATCTATATCTGTAGCCTCTTATTTCTGAGGCCATAAGGTGCACAAAGTGTCACAGTGCTCATGATTTTACAAAGATAATTATATATCTTTGTATATATTATATATATAACACATTTTATATATTATATATATAACTATATATTATATATAACATATTTACACATATACACACATACACATATATATAATTTCCCTGTAGTTAGCCCATGTATATATATGTATATATACAGTGTGCTATATATACAGTGTATATGTATATGTATATATACACACTGTGTATATACATTTCCTTTTTTTAGAGAACTAGATACTGGGTGGAATTATAGATGCTTTGTGTGTGTGTGTGTATATATTACACATTACAAATACACAGTATATGTAATATATAATATATACAGGTGCTAACTTCCCTGTATTTCCCAGCCAAAGACAATTTCTCTTGCTTCTGAACTGTCACAGAAAATTTTCTGTAACTCTCTAATTACTTACTGCTTTCTCTCTCTAACCATATTTTGTTTTAGTTAATTTGATTACTAGATCCCTTAGAACAGAATTATTGCTATTTCATTTTTGTTCCTTCTAAAGTGACTGAATATATGCAGGCATATAGATAAAACGTACACAAAATATTGAATATATCTAACATACAGAGAGGTATATTATAATATTAATAAAATTAAAAGCTAAGAGATTATGAGTGATGATGATTATTATTTTTTATTTTGTATGTACTTTCTAAGTCATATACAAGGAATATATGTTACATCTCTCTCACCCACATCCCCAATAAAATTACTTAAAAAAGAACAGAAAGTATCACACTAGAATAGCAAATGTGTATTTCAATTATGAGATAAGACTATATTAAGGACTGTACACATGGAGAGTCTTTTTAATAAAATATTGTTTCAGCTTGAAGAAGCATTAGAAAGTTACAATTATGTACTCATCTCCAAAATAAAGCTGTTTTCTCAAAGTTATGACCTGGAACTTTGGAGTAGAGAAGAGCAGAGGCATATGCAATTACATCACTTCAAGAAAATGAGACAAAGCATCTATAATTCCCTCCAGTATCTAGTTCTCTAAAAAAAGGAAAAGAGTTAACAGAGCAATGGTTTCTAGGAAACATTTGGCTTCATACTTTTTCTTAAACTGTGCTTTATTTGCAGAGACAGTAAAGTTGGCATATACAAACTATCACTTAATTAAGTGATATTGGTTGCAGTCCACAATTGTTGGTTTTGAGATAGAAATAATGTATTATAATCCTCGAATCTAAGAGAGGACTAAACAGGATATGGATCAAACACCCTTCTATGTGAGCATGCCACTGCCCTCAGTTCAAGTGGAATATAATTGGAAATGTCAAATCTTTACTATTCTGTTGCAAATTTGCATGGTACCAATGCCATGCATTTTATTCTGCTCAAGGTGCCCTCAGGGAGATAAAGAAAGCAGAAACAGTAGAAGAAGTAAATTTGTATTAAGGCACTTAAAGCATCTTGCTACCACTGGGCCTGGGAGTTGCTGCTTAGTCTGCCAGCAGCATCTTCTGGAATTCCTGGTGTGGTGGAGCTCAAGGATTTTCTGCTTCACCTGAGCTTCCCAGAATAAATTCTAAGGTTGACTTCACAAAGATCACGATTCATTTTTCCTGTTTGTCTATTGGCTGCAAAAGAATTGACACTCTCTACTCTTGAGCTCCTTTATTAGGCTCTGGGAGATGATGAGTTTTTCCTTAAACCATCTATGCTATTAAGATAACACCCTTGTTACTTAAATAGGACAACTCCTAGAAGCAGTGGTATTAGTTAAGTTTAGTAGCTGAGATTATGTTGTGAAAGTGAGGAAATCACTATACTTGATAATTTTAAAGATATAAATTAATTTTTGTGACAGAATAACTAACTTTAGTGTAAAGAGAGAATATTCAGAATTCCTTTCTCAGAGGTTGTAGTTTCAAATGGCCTATATTAAATATTTAAAAAATCTAAGCTTTTATATGAAGCATATCACTAGCAACTGTGAATCTCCCATCTACATTGTAATAAATGAATCTATATAAGCAAATGGATGGTTAGCATTGGGTTTCTATTTTAATTAAAAGTATAGGATACTTCTTATTTTAGGAAATTAAAACAAGAGTCAGGTATAGAACTTTTAATTGCATGCCTAAAATACATGTTACATACATATTACACTATGAATATAACTAGAAAAGTTAATTTTTAAAATCATTGCTGAGTCTCTCTCTGTCACTCTCTTCTCTCTTTCTCTTTCTGATTGACCAAAAACATTTATTAGTTTATAATAAAATGTTATGCACATTAGAAATAGTAGAAAAACTTTATAGATATAAAGTTTATATCTAAATCTATCTAAACAGATTTTAACTAGGAAGACTTATACCCAATTATGTGGTTGAATAGATTAATCTCAAATGAATTTCAAATATGGTTAAGTAAATATATCTCAACTGAGGCTACTATTTTTCATTTAGACATATGTCTATTAATAAATATAAAGGCAAATAACTTGGTTAAAGGACATATAACAACATGTAAATTCAGCATAAAAGTATATTTCCTCTTTGAAAAATGTTTATTGAATATTGGAACTCTAACTTATTCTAAATCAATTTGATTCTTTTGTAAGTTTTTAGCTAAACTATACTAAAAACGATCAGACCCCAGAGGACAATAAGGTAGCAAACTTCAGTTAGGTTAGCTTTAGAATTCTATCCACAATTCTCCAGTCAATATCTAATTATAAGCACACTGGAAAATTTCAACTCTGCAATTTGAAAAAAGAATCCATTAAAACACTGATGATATTAAGTTAAGGTATACTGCAAATGATTTGGTTGTTTTATTTAATAAAATAACAAGATAAAAATGACATCAATGGAAATAACTAGTCATAGATACTAAGTTGTTGCCCTCAAGAAAATTAGCAACATTAATATCTAATGGCATTGACAAAAGTGCCCTTTAAGTAAAACTTTATAAAATAAAGCCACTTTCCTGTAATTCAAGCTTAAGAGGTAGAGACTGACAAAACACAAGTATCATTTCTTCATGTTTCTTGTCCATTAACACAAATGAAAGACATCACTTCAATTCAAACAATTCAATATGTGCTGAAATATAAGGACATGGATTATACAGTCTAAACTGATGAACGTTATTCCAGAGCAGTTTCCTTTATAAAACTCAAGTGGCATGAATTCCACAATATGAGATTCTGTGTAACTCTGTTACTCTAAAATTCTATTTTCTTTTTAGAAATAACAGATTCATATAAATGTGAGTTTTTCAAAAGAAATGTAATCGAGGGGCAAATATGTCTGAATTTGCCATCACATACTCTATCCGAAAAATGGAAAGAAGCCAGGTCATTTTGTTGCTACTCAGAGAGATGATCCTAGCCCACCTGTCACCTGCTCACCTGGCCTGGACCCACTCTCTGGGAAGCAGTTCAACTCCAGCATCCTAATACAGACTGTCTGGTCTCCCCAGTTCAGCTAGCCCTCCCTGATAACGGCTCCTTTGGCAGAACAGCTTATTCTTAATGCTAACAGGAGGTACCATTTACAGAACACTTGCTAAGGATTCAGTTCCAATCAAAGAAAGCCCTATGTGGCAGATCCTCCCATGATGTTTGTATAGACAAACTTTTGAGGCTTAGGCTAAGAAACTTGCAAAGGGGCAAAGTAATAAGTGACAAAGCCAAGCTTTGAACCTATCATCCTCCTGCTTCAGAATTCATATCCTTAACTCATGGACTCCCGCTTAATTATTTATGATTATTCTTTCATTGTTTGGTGAGAGCTTATAGTGAAAATTTAGCTGTTGATTTTTTTGGGGGCGGGGATGCTTTCTGTCACTTTGCAGAAACAAAGGAAAGTTTAGCTGAACCCTCATTTAAGATCTTTCCAGTGTGATGATTCAACACAATATTCTAACCATAAGAATACTCAGAGGAAGGGAGGAGGGTGTCATCCAGGAGTCTAATATCTTTGTATGGATAAGCGCCAGGCAGAATTACAGGTAAAGGGCTGATTGAACTAAAGGGAGGAGAGGTTCTGTGGTCACATTTACCTCCAAGCCCTTCTCTTCACCCTTTCCCACCCTTCTCTCCCCTCTGCCCCTCCCACCCTACAAGCTTACCTTGGTTAGGAAAGCATATTCTGAGACAATCAAAAGGAAAAGTGATGTGCGGGACACATACATACACTCAACTTTGCCGCCTATGGATTCTGCTTTCTAATAACTTGCCCTCAACCTGACCCCAGGGAGTGGATTAGAAAGTTCTTTCCCCTACCCCCATTTTTCACCTGTTATTCACACTGTGAGCAGGAAGAGCCTTTTCACCATCGTTGTGGGGCTGAACTTGCTCCGCGGTTTGTTCCCGGCTGGGTCAGGAACTCTGGCTGAAGGAAAGCGGTGTCCTGCCTCTGCTGGCGCGGGGACTTCACGAGTCACTCACCTGTAGGGGAGGTCCTAGGCCCGCGCGGGCGGAGGGGCGGCGCCTGTCTCCTCCCAGAGCGTGGCTCAGCTGGGCGCATGCAGTGCCCCCTACGCACTCAGCAATCCTAGAGCCCAAGGAGCTGTTAATTACTCCCCCTTTTCTCCACAGCAGCGAAGTCTAAGAAACCTGAGCCACTCCCTGTGCCTCAGTGCATGTTGGGAGTGTTTACTTTCTTTCTTAGGAACAGCTGATAGGTACACTCCTTTGCTCTCTGCCACACTTCTTGGGAAATGAATGGACATTCTAGTTAACGCTTTAACCACAGGATTTGACTGATGCTGATCTCTGTTCTCTAGTCCATCCAGACTGTAGGTAATTGGTCTATGCGAAATGACACCAACCAAGACTGAAACACCATTAGCCACATGCCTTTCTTTTTAAGATTTTTCTTTTTCAATTTGAGATTTGTTAATTTTCTTTTCCTTGTTCTTTTGCTCACACATTTCCGTGCCCGCTCTTTTTCACCTAGAGCAGAGTTTCACACTTCAGGGTGCACCAGGACCACCTATGGATTCTACTAAACACAGGTACCCATTGGCTTCACCACCTGTGAGACTCTGATTTAGTAGGTCATGTATACACTTTGGGTATTTATATTTTTTACAAGCTATACAGAAGAAACTGGTAGACATCAAAGTTTGAAAATGAACGTAATAAAACAAAACAGTGGAAATAAATAATAATTCAGTAATTATCTACTGGATTGGATTTGGGGGCTTTGTTTTTGCCAATACCTCCAATTTCAAAAGGATACCAAAAAGGCTTTGCAACTTAAATGACATATGCTGTGGAAATATGAAGCACCTTTACACACACACACACATTTTTTAACAATCAATTTTATTTTGCTGGTTTCCTATGTAAAGCAGCTATTCACATTTTTTGAAAACATAACAGATTATTTTACAAATGTAAACTTGAGAGCCCTCAAAAGAAATTCAATCTGATTTCTACAAAGAGTTCAGCAGGCAAAGTTAATTTCTTGTATTCTTCCTGCTCAAACTCCAGACAAACAGAATGACTAAACTGTCACTCTAGATGTTCAGGTTGCATGTTTGGCATAGCACTTTAGTAGGGTCCTATATGTTCAAAAGGTAAGGCAGGCCAGGGACAGTGACTCATGCTTGTAATCCCAGTACTTTGGGAGACTGAGGCCAGTGGATCATTTTAGCCCAGGAGTTCCAGACCAGCCTGGGCAACATGGCGAACCCCTATCTCCACACACACACACAAAAAATTAGGCCAACATTATAGCATTGTAGTGCGTGCCTGTAGTCCCAGCTATTCTGGAGGCTGAGGTGGGAGGATCACTTAAGCCTGGGAGGTTGAGGCTGCAGGGAGCCAAGATAGCATCACTGCACTCCAGCCTGGATGACAGCAAGAACTTGACTCGAAAAAAAATGAAAAAAATCAGGCAGTTTATCTATTTTACTTGTGTTGTGTAAAGACCAGGAACTATTAGATTTATCATTCTTTGAGCTAATGGTTTTATTGGATCACAATAAGAGATTTTATAATCTTATGTAAGGACATTTGTGACTTAGTATTACTTGCAAATATTAGTTTGATTGTCATGCTGGCTCCATAACTCTCTGGTATGTGGCTGCTGGTGTGGACTTATCTTTGATTGATGACTAGCAGGACCTGGAGTGGTTACAGCACTAGGTTCCAGAATATCTTGCTCAAAGCTCCATCTCCATTGTCTGTGCTTGAAGTGGATCATTTGCTTATTGTCAGTATCAGGGAAATATTCTTTCTCATCTTTTATCGGCAAGCATTCCTGAAATCTTTATTCTAATTATTGCTTTCCAGCTGGTTTTCTTTAGTTCGAGGCTTAGTGACTTCTTTTGTGTTTTAGTATTGTATCTGTTTGTAAATATGTAATTTTTATTTGGTAATATAAAAAGTATATTATTGCACATGTCCAATGTGGAAAATTTGAAAAACATAGAAATGCAGAGGACAAAATCTCTTATAATTCTGCGTCTCAAGTATAATCATCATAAACAATTTGTTGAATGTATTTATTGACTTATTTTCCCTGTGGATGTTTATCATAAAGCTATTACATTTGGTTTGTTGGTGTATAGCCTGTTTTCATCACATCAAACATAGTATGAAAAATTTACCAAAAATCAGTCAGTTTTTTTCCTGCAGTATAATTTTAACTAGCTGCTTTGTATTAAGGCAAATGAAAATACTATTACTTATTTAATCATTATGATAAAGTTATATTGCTATAAACAACACTGCAGTGAATGATTACATATGACTGCATGTAACCATGACTATACCTTTTAGATACATTTCAAAAATTGAAGTTGCCAGATGTAAGGCAATGTGCATTTTAAACAATTTCTCTCCTTTAAAAAATCATCATCAGTTTTATACTCCCACGGCAGCTAACATGGGTTACTATACTTATTTTAAACATTTATTAATTTGAAAGGTAACAAATCCATATCATATATATATATGTGTATTGGTAAGTTTGGACTCTTTAGACTTCGCATTTTTGCTTTATTGTTTATTGGACTCTTTGTTCATCTTTTTCCTTATTGATTTATAAGTTCTCTTTACATATTAAACATATCAACTCTTCATATATGTTGTGACTATACTTCCAAGGTGAATTTTTTTACCTTTTAGTCTTGTTTATGGAATTTTTTACATATAAAACTTTAAAAATTTAAATAGTCAAATCTATTATTTTTCTTTGTCAGTTACATCACAGTTTTATAAAAGCTTTCCCATCTGTAGAGTATATAAATATGTATATATATTTTTTCTTCTAGTTTTTCTAAGATTTAGGTATGATTTATTTATTAAATTGAACATTTCAGCTCATCTAGACTTTATTATGTTAAACACTATGAAATTTAGATCTAACTTAAGTTTCCTAAGTTATTAGTTTGTTAACCAAGTCACATTTATAAAATAACTATAGATTATAAAATTTGAATCAAGGACCATGTCTGTCTTATCCTCCATTTTATCCTCTAAGCTTAGCACAGTGACTGGCAGGCCCATGGTTGCTCAGATCAAATATTTAACTAGCACTCTTGACTTCTTTCTTTCCCTTTTTCCACACCCAGTAAATCAGCAAGTCCTGGTATCTCCACTGTTACCAGTTTACAACAGGCCAGCATCATCTCTTGCTTGGATACCACAAATGACCTCCAAACTGGGCTTTATACCTCTACTGTTATCCTACTACAGTCCATTCTCCACCTGTAGCCAGCATAATCTTTTATAAGCAATATCCAGACTACAATACCACTACTGATTTTCTTTGTTTAAAGGCTTTCTAGTGGTCACCTTGCACATCTGGAATAAAATCTAAATCTGAACTGCTTACCATGCCCTACAATGCCCTACATAACTGGTTCAGACCTGCTTCTTTGATCTTATTGACTTTCTGCTTCCTTGGTACTAACTCTAAGCTTGCTGCCCTGGTTTAATTTTTGGAATAAACCAAACTTCCTGTCTCACTACCGTTGTGTTTGGTATTGACTCCGTTAAGAAAGCTCTGCCCTGGTCATAGGTGGTTTCTTTTCATTATTCTGTTTTTTTTTTTCCCCCTCAAATATTATCTCCTTAGAGAGGCTTCCTACGACCACTCTATTTGAAGAAGGCTTCCAATCTTTCTCTGTCATAGCATCCTGTTTCATTGTATTTGTGGTAATTATCATTAGCTAAATGTGTTTTATTGTTTGGGATTAGCTCTTTATTTTATGTCTTCTGTCATTAAAATATAAGCTCTAAGAGATCACAAACCTTGACTTGTAGGTTCATTCCTCTATGCTCAGTGTCTAGAACAATGTGTGGTCCCCTGAGATTCAAGAAACACTGGGACATGAACAAATAGTAACAATAAATAAGTGTTGAGTAAATAAACATAGATCACCCTGTTTCTTGATTTGAAATGACACTTTTATCAAATAGTAAGAGCATACATATTTTTTGCCTTACACTTCATTTCATATCTGAGGCTATGCTTAAAGCACATGTGCTAAGGAAGGAAAAAAGGAAGCAGAAGCAGTGCAGCTCCAAACAATTAGGGGACTACCAGTAAAAACCTCGCTGGAAAATTGCCTTAAAGAGGAAGCCAGGCCTTCACTAGGAAGCAATGTGTTAATTACATTTTCAATGTGTAAAGTTTAGAATAAATATATTTTACAACTGGAAATTTTCCCCATAAAGATTTTAATAAATTACAACAACCATAACAGATTAAGTTTTTGGGGAAACCCCCAACCATTTATCTTGAACTTGAAGAATAAACCATCATTTCCTGTTTCAGATGAGAAACATGTATTGCTTTTCTGTGAAGACAGACTTTAGAAGTTTAATAATAATATAAAAAACTTTGTTGAAAAAATAAAGGAGGAGAAATTTCCTTTAAAAATGTACACAGAACTTTAAAAAAATGCTGTTATTAGCACGTCAAGAAGGTTATCCTTCACAATCAAGTCACTTCATCCCTGAGATGCAAGGCTCATTCAACATATGCAAATCAATAAATGTAATTTATCACATAAACAGAAACAAAGACAAAAATCACATGATTATCTCAACAAATGCAGAGAAGGACTTCAACAAAATTCAACAACACTTCATGCTAAAAACTCTCAACAAACTAGGTATTAATGGAACATATCTCAAAATAATAAGAGCTATTTGTGACAAACCCACAGCCAATATTATACTGAATAGGCAAAGAGTGGAAGCATTCCCTTTGAAAACCAGCACAAGACAAGGATACCTTCTCTCACCACTCCTATGCAACATAGTATTGGAAGTTCTGGCCAGGGCAATAAGGCAAAAGAAAGAAATAAAGAGTATTCAAATACATAAAGAGGAAGTTGAATTGTCTCTATTTGCAGATGACATGACTGTATGTTTAGAGGACCCCATCGTCTTAGCCCCAGATCTCCTTAAGCTGATAAGCAACTTCAGCAAAGTCTCAGGATACAAAATCAATGTGCAAAAATCACAAGAGTTTCTATACATCAATAATAGACAGAGAGTCAAATCTTGAGTGAACTCTCATTCACAGTTGCTACAAAGAGAATTAAATGCCTAGGAATACAACTTAAGGGGGACGTGAAAGACCTTTTCAAAAAGAACTACAAATCACTGCTCAAGGAAATAAGAGAGGACACAGACATGGAAAAACATTCCATGCTCATGGTTAGGAAGAATGAATATCATGAAAATTGCCATACTGTTGAAAGTAAGCAATAGATTCAATGCTATTTCTATCAAATTACCATTGACTTTCTTCACAGAATTTGAAAAAAAACCACCTTAAATTTCATATGGAACAAAAAAAAAAAGCCCACATAGCCAAGACGATTCTAAGCAAAAAAACAAAAACAAAAACAAAAAACTGGAGGCATCATGCTATCTGACTTCAAACTATTCTACAAGGCTACAGTAAGCAAAATAGCATGGTACTTGCACCAAAACAAATATATACACCAATGGAACAGAACAGAGGCCTTAGAAATAATGCCACACACCTACAACCATCTGATCTTTGACAAACCTGACAAAAACAAGCAAGGGGGAAAGGATTTTCTGTTTTCCTATTTAATGAATGGTGCTTGGAAAACTGGCTAGCCATATGCAGAAAGCTGAAACTGGATCCCTTCCTTACACCTTATACAAAAATTAGCTCAAGATGGATTAAAGATTTAAATGTAAGACCTAAAACCATAAAAACCCTAGAAGAAAACCTAGGCAATACCATTCAGGACATGGGCATGGGCAAAAACTTCATGACTAAAACGCCAAAAAACAATGGCAACAAAGGCCAAAATAGACAAATGGGATCTATTTAAACTAAAGAGCTTCAGCACAACAAAAGAAACAATCATCAGAGTGAACAGGCAATCTACAGAATGGGAGAAACTTTTGGCAATCTACCCATCTTACAATGACCTAATATCCAGAATCTACAAATAATGTAAACAAATTTACAGGAAAAAAAACAAACAAACAACCCCATCGAAAAGTGGGTGAAGGATATGAACAGACACTTCTCAAAAGGAGATATTTATGCAGCCAACAAACATACGAACCAAAGCTCATCACAAGTGGTCATTTAGAGAAATGCTAACTAAAACCATATTGAGATTACTATCTCACCCCAGTTAGAATGGCGATCATTAAAGAGTCAGGAGACAACAGATGCTGGAGAGGATGTGGAGAAATAGGAACACTTTTACACTGTTGATGGGAGTGTAAATTAGTTCTACCATTGTGGAAGACAGTGTGGTGAT
>CAUYQU010013475.1:0-18126 GCA_963574635.1 Cheracebus regulus | reverse complement strand
TTCTAGCCCTTTAAGCCATATCCTAATAGAGTAAGGCTTAAAGCAATGCATAAGAAATAGCAATACACAAGTAATATTAGTGTCTTAATTCACTCCCACTAGCATCTACTTCCTGAAAGCAGACTATTGCTTCAATATATTCTGGCTGTCAAACATTATGGCACACTTCTCTGTTCCTGCCTCATTAGGAAGAATCACTAGGGGAGATTCTTTGCAGTAATTATCACACAAACGTCTCATCTTTATTAGGTGTTTTCTTCTCGCTCATTTGGCAAAAAGATTTGAGGAACAAATACTCATAAACTTCACGATCACCTACAGGCTACAAGAAAATTCTAGGAGATTGCATATACAGGCTGGATTTTAAGTTGATAATGTTCCATAATTTACTTGGAAACATAGTCCCGAAGCATGGCATATTGGAAAGAATATTAATGTCACATTAATATTAGAGATGTAATGAATTTAACTTATATATCTGCTATTTACTGATTTTCTTTGATTCTGGTACAGTTACCTTAATTTTCTTATTTGTAATAGTCTATAACATGGGATAGCAGGGTATAATATTTTTGGGGTGATAAAATGAGGTGCTCTATTTAAAAGTATCTTTCTTACACAAACTCACACGGAAAGATATATTCTATCATCAGTGATATTAATTCATGGTACTCCAGTTTGGTGGCCCATGCCATCTGATTGTAGACAGCATTATGTGAAATGTTAACAACTAAACAATTTTACCCTAGGAAAATTATTTTTTAAGCAATCTATAAAATTTTGTTCCATTTTAAGTTTTTTTAATGACTAAGAATGATGTGTATCTTCTTTTATTATTGCTCAAATGAAAGATCCTAGAGAAGAATTTTAAAATGTACCATCAACCCAAGGAGAAAAGTACAGGTAAAAAACAGCCAAAACTGTTTAAACCGATTTATTTTGCAAACAGGCTGGTAGTGGATCTAAAATAGAATATTAAGCAATACCATGTAATCAGGATGGCAGTATGCTGCCTTATCTTATACTTTTACAGTCAATGATTGTGGCCAAGCAGTACAGTGGGAAAAATAGAATTCCAAAAAACACTAGCATCTGTCATTGTGTTTAAACTAAACAAGTCAAAAACTAAGGCTTCATATGGGAGATTTTAAGGACAGCTTGTGGTAAATATTCCCTCAGGTCAGAACTTTGCAATACTATTTTCATTGTGGGTAATGGAGAAAATAAGAAAGGAGAACATTAAAGATGAGATTTACTTACTGCTTGGATAATGTTTCTTGTTTGTGTTACTACATTTCAACTATAACATAATTCAACATTTAGATTTCACATCTTATTTGTTTCTCTCACTTTGTAAAAACAAAACATTTTAATTACTGCCATATATATGTCATACATATACATATTCACAGACCATTTTGCAAATAAAATGGAGAATCAAGAAAAATAATAAAACATTTATATCCAAAAATCTCAATCTCATAGTGACCTAAATTCCTAAAAGAATTAATAAACCCAAAACCTGGTTCCAAAATTTTGGCAAATTTCTCCAACCTCTCTATGCCTTGGAGTTTCCATATTTAAATAGAAATATGAAAATGAATATTATTATTCTGTAGGGTTTTTGTGATTATTTCAAAGGATTCATCTATTAATTAAGCTTGAGAAGCCCTGGTCAAAGGTCCTCTGTTTCTATTAAATAGGGCCATTCAGTAAAATTTTACAGATTAAAGAAATCTATAAAATTTTTTTCCATTTTAAGCTTTTTTTTATGACTAAGAATGGTATATCTTCTTTTATTATCTTTCAAGTAAGAGATCCTAGAGAAGAATTTTAAAATATATGTTCACCTTGGGGAGCAGTTGCTATTGATGTCCCCTGGCTCCCATCATCCTTGCCTCCCCATCCCACCCATGTCCCTGTACACCAAATGGCCAGAACCTGCATATCAATGCCTAAGAGCTTTGCCCTGATGCTGGAGCCCCTTTATTAGCCACTGAAGACCAGGAGTATGGCTCTCAAACAATGCTTTCATTTGTAAACCCCATAGCCCTCTCACCCCTCATGTATGATAACTATAAAACTTGTGTTCTGTGTTGAATCCCAGAGTTTCTCTAATAGAGTTAATCTTTAGTGCCACTAGTAGTAGTGACCTTTTATTAGCTGCCTTCTTTCATTATCTCACTTCCCACTTCCCTACCTGACCTCTTTGCCTTTCAAAATAAATGATTAGTATTGTATACAAATTCTTGTCTCAGGGTCTGCTTTTGGGGAGCCCAAACCAAAATATCCCATTCTGAGGATACTTTAACTTCGACATTTCCCAAAATAGTATACAAAATGTATGTAATTTTGATGTTCCTTTGATCTATTTAATCTGCTACGGAGAGGTATCAAAAATGTTCTTGGTCACACAATGATAGACACATTTGTATCCATCTGCATGTCACTCAATTCTTGTGGGTGAGCACTACCAATTGGAAAATATGAAAACCATAGGAAGGAAATGATCTTGCTAAATGAGATCCCCAAGGGAAAATATTTTAAAAATTTGAGCCAATAATCACATTGCAAATATATGGACTTGGAATGGCAGAAAGCTGGCTCTATAAATCAATGGTTAAAAAAGCAGATGGTTTAACACATGGCATTGAAGAAACTACTTCCTCTATGGAAGAAAATAAAACTTTACATGGATTAAAGAATGAAATATGAAAAGCAAAAAAAAAACTATACAATTGTTAGATAAAAGTGTAAGAAATTATCTTTTTGAAATAAAGTTAAAAACAAGTTGCCAGAATAGAAAAATAAATTGAGATAGCTAAAACTGAGAGGAGGATAACAAAACCTAAATAAAGCTTATGAAAATATATGATTGGGTAGAAAATGGATAGTATCTAGGAATAGGAAAGTTAAAGAGGGAACTTTAAAATCTTACAATCATATAATAAATTACATCAAATATTTAATGCTGGAGCAATGCAAATTAAAATGACATATATATTTGTATACCTAAGACTGGAAATAAATTACAAATCCAGCTAATATCAAATGTTGGTGTGATCATAAAGACTGTCCGTCTGTTTGGATGGGTAAGGATTAGCTATGAAGGCAACACGAAAACCTTGGTGGCTAAAAACACTGAAGGTTTGTTTATTCTTCATACTACATGTAAATCACAGTGTTATGGTCCTCCACTCATGCACTCAGAAACCCAGACTCATATATCATAACCAATTTAACATTGTTGATCACAATATAAGTGAGAAAAAAAGAGCTCTCCGGGCTGAAAATGGGGGAGTTGGTTGTGGAAAACTGGGGCTTTGTATAAGCAAATAAATGACGCATGTAACTTCTGCCCATAATTCACTGGTCACAAGTATCCATAGGTTTCCAGCTACATGGAATGAAAGGAACCCTCATGCATTTCTGGTGGAAGTAAAGACTGCTTTGACACATTTTTTTCAGGGCAATCTAGCCCTAGTCAAGTTGAGTATATTTATATACTGTGTTCCATTCTCTTCTTAGTGACTTTTTAACATTTCTCTCTGTTAGAGGACAAATCTTTCGTAATTGCTCTCAGTTTAAGGTGTTGTAAGACTCCCAGTTTTGTGTTTTAGAGTACCCTTCATTGTATTAGACTCTCTTAAAATTTGGAAAGACATCATTATATTGGAACTATCAATACCACTGAAGCAAGATACTTGAGCCCTTCTTGATCTTCCTAAGAGATTGAAACTTGTTTCTGTCACAGTTGACTTTTTTGAAGATGCCAGATTTTTAACCTGTAAACAAAAATTCAAAAGTAAGCCTATTTTTCACATGGATGTTTCCCAATAATACATGATGAGGAATGATGTCAAGGTACCTCAATTATTTTTGGTTTAATAATTGGATTTTCTTGCTCATCTGGAAGGACAGTCTCCACAGGGACAGAGAATTCACTGTCACCCAGCATGTCTGTGTCCTTGTTACTATTTTTGGTACTTAATGGATTTCTCCCCTTTCTCTTCATCTGCATTATTCTCATCCACTCGGATCCATTTGAGTCTCACCCTAGTGTACCTCTTAAAGAATGGTTTGCTTAAATTGGTATGGCAAAGAACAAAGCATAAGGAGGCAAATTATTTCTAGAATGAATCTTCTTCATTCATGTTTCTGAGCAATATTTGCACAGTGTTAAGGATACAATCAAAGTCAAAAAATGCACCTGAGGCCTCTGGCCTGCAGATGCTCAGCAAGCCCTTGAAATGCACTTTTGAGGAGTCTTCTTTCTCTTGCTAGGAACTAATCCTTTTGGAATGTCAGATCATCCCCAAGACTGAAAGTTAAACATGAAAAATTAGGCTTTGAGGAAGTTATGGAAATTAGAGCAAACAAGCCTTGACTTCTTCCTTAGTGTTCTGTAGGTAGATGAATAGTTTATTTCCTTTAATATCTAAAATGTCCTGATTATAAACTTTTGTTTTCTGACTGTTTGCAATTTGCCCATCTGTTCACCAGAACAGAAGACACTTAAAGTTTGTTTTACATTGTGTCGCTAGCACCCAGAAGAGTCCCTAATATATAATATATGCTCAATAAACATACGTTTATTGAATGAATAAATAAATGATAGCTCTGGATTCATGGAAAAAGATGAAAATGTGTTGGATATGTGTATTCAAAACATAGATAAGTAACACAGGTGGAGAAACTTGCAATTTCAAAGACTAGAAGCAATATCAAATGATGAATCAAGTATCTGTCACCTGCAAGAAAGTATTGGTCAATTTTATGGGTTAAGTTCTGTCCCTCAATCAAATTCATATGTTGAAGTCTTAACCCCTAGTGTCTCTGAATGTGACCTTATGTGGAAATGGGTACATTGCAGGTGTAATTAGTTAAGGTGGGGTTATGCCAGATTAGGGTCATCCTCCAATCCAGTTTGACAGATATCCTTACAAAAAGGGGAAATTTGGATACAGCCAGGCACACAGTGAGTGTGCCATGTGAAAATTGGAGGTATGTTGCCAGAGGTCAAGGGAGGTCAGAGATTGCCAGCAAACCACAGGACCTTACAGGAAGGTGTCAACCATTTTCCCACAGTGAGCAGAAGAAACCAACTCTGCCAACATCCCGATTTTGAGTTTCTAGCCTCTAAAACTGTGGGGTAACATATTTCTCTTGTTCAAGGTATCCAGTTCGTGGTTCTTGTTATGGCAGCCCTGGCAAACCAATTCAGTTAATAACAGTAATCTTGTTTTAAGAAGTTAATAGAGAGCTGGGTGCAGTAGCTCAGGCATGTAATCCCAGCACTTTGGGAGACTGAGGCATGTAGATTGCTTGAGCTCAGGAGTTCAAGACCGTCCTGACCAACATGGTGGTGAAACCCTGTCTCTACAAAAAATATAAAAATTAGCCAGGCATGGTGACACATGCATGTAGTCCCAGCTATGCAGGAGGCAGAAATTAGAGGATCACTTGAGCCTGGGAGCGAGCCCTGATCACACCACCACACTCTAGCCTGGGTGATAGAGCGAGACTTTGTCTAAAAAAAAAAAAAAAAAAAAAAAAAGGTTGATAGAGGTGCTTGCGCTTGCGACAAAGCCAGTAGCTCAGACAACATTTCTCCTTCAAACTCAGATTCCACTAACTCAGGGACTAGTCTCTCTTTTTGACATGTGCAATTAGAAAAATTAGAGCAGTGGCTGGACTCTTTATTACTTAAATGCAAGGGTATATACATGTGTAGGAGAAGGTTATGGAAGAGAATGTGCTCCAATAATAAATAAGAAAGCTGGGTAAGTTCATGAAATATTTCAATTTGAGAAAGCATCAGTTTGCCAGAGCCTAACAGGTCCTACTCAAAGGTTTTACATGATGAAATAATAGGTTTTAGGGTAAGTTTTCTGATTTTTTATCTACTTCCTAATTTTATTTTTTATTTATTTATTTTTATTTCAGGGGAAAGCGCGAACGCAGTCCCTCGCCACCACAAATTATGCAGTCGAGTTTCCCACATTTGGGGAAATCGCAGGGGTCAGCACATCCGGAGTGCAATGGATAAGTCTCACCCTGGGAAAACCACCTTCGTGATCATAGTGTTTCCCCTGCCAGGTAAGTACTTCCTAATTTTAAATTAAGATTCTCGGTACATTCAATGGGGACCCAGGGATATTCAGATGTAATTTAAGAATTGAAAACCATCGAGTTGCTGAATCTTGAGTAAGAAGGCAAAGGCTATGGCCAGCTGATAGGAACACCTGTTCTCCTATCTTCACTCCTTTCTGCAGGGAGGCAATCATAAAACAGGATGAGGAAAGCACTCTTACTTGGTTTGGTTGTGTCCCTACGCAAATCTCATCTTGAATTATAACTCCTATAATTCCCATGTGTTATAGGATTGACCTGTTGGGAGAAAATAGAATCAGGGGGGTAGGTCTTTCCTGTGCTGTTCTCTTGATGGTGAATAAGTCTCAGATCTGATGGTTTTATAAAGGGGAGTTCCCCTATATAAGCTTTCTTGCCTGCTTCCATGTAAGACATCCCTTTGGCTCTTCCTTTGATTTCCGCCATGATTGTGAGGCATCTGGAACTCCTGAGCTAGGATTATATGTGGAACTGTGAGTCCATTAAACTTCTTTCCTTTATAAATTACCCAGTCTCAGGTATGTCTTTTTTAGCAGCATGAGAACAGACTAACACATCCTCCTGAAAACTCTTCAGCTGACATAGTCCTGCAGAAACATCATCATAACACCTAAGTGAAGGATAAAGGGTGAAGCCTGTAGCAATAACTTTCATACTGAATTTCTGGAACAGGATTTATTTTCTATGACATAGATGCATCTCTGATGCCATATCTATAAACTATCAATAAAAGTGATAAAGAAAATGCCAAATCTGAAGTGGCTGAGGGGAGAAATTTCCCACAATACTTTGAAAGAATCCCATTGATAATTTTCCTTCTCTTCACCTAAGATAGGGGAAAAATCCAGTGAATCAAAGTTGGGCACTTCAAATTAAATAGGGTAGAGCTGTTTATATAATTTTTTTGTTTTTTGTTTTTTAGTACTGTTGCTTTCCCACATCCTATTCTGACTCTTTTTAAACTTCATGTTGGCCATTCGGAGCAAGGGGACATTTTTAGAGACATGTTAACTTGCTATGGAGACAGCGACCCTAGCATTTGGGGCTTCTGTGGGAAGGAAGGCCTTAGCCACAGGCAATTCCTGTTGACATTCACACTGAGGCAGCATCTGAGAGGATCCTTCTACTCTTCAAAGTGTAATAAAAGACATATTTTTAAAAGTGTGTACTCATTTGGTGAATGCTTCCAAGTAACCCTCCACCTAACAACTTAGGGCAGAGAATTTGTGCTTCATAATATAACGGGAAGATATAAGCATTTGTTATCATGTATTTTCACATTTATTTTTATGGAAATAGATATTTGGGCCACTACCCTAATTTTGTAGCTACATACTGGTGAACAATTCTTAAGTTATTAGCAAGATCTATGAAATTAACAGAGATAGAACAAATATGGTATGTGTGAAATTAAGAGTTAACAACAATGTCAAAGGGGAAGCCATAGGAAGATGCAGGTTTACTCACTTCAGCCTTGTATTGGAAACTCTTATTTTTTCTCCTTTACGAAAATCTATGAACTTTATTTTGCGTTGTTAATTTACACAACTTAGATTTCTTCTTTGTTATTTTTCACTCAAGTGCAGAGATATAAAATCAATAATTTTGAAGAGTAAAAATGAATTAATAACCATACATTTATACAGACAGAACTTTATTTTTATCATTTGTTTGTCTAAATAAATGGAAAAAAAAACAGAAGTAACCAAACCAACTTTTCCTTTGCTGTTTGTTATTAGTCATTCAAATATTTGCTTTCTCATTGAGTTAGCATTTTAAGTCTAAATAACTTTCAATATGCTAAAATAAGTAAACTATTAAGTACTGGCAGAGTTTTAAAATTAAAAATAATTTATTATGCAGTGATATATATTAAATGGATATTTTAATACATGTGTATATAAATAAATGTTTTTAATAGCATATTTAATAAACTATTTAAATAAATCTTGCCCAAATTTAAAAATTTCTTATTCATTTTTAGTTTAATAGCTCTAAAAATTCTTTAAAATACAATTCAACATAAAGCACAGTAGATACTTTTAATTGCTGAAGAGCATATGAATAAATAACATATGCATGTTTTATATATATATATATATATATATAAAACATGCACATTTATAGCAACATATAATACTTTTCTGTGTTATTTTTCCAAGGGCCATCCTTATAAAATCAGAGATGTGCTCTTCCAGAAAATGTTTGACTTGAAACATAGTAGAAAAATTTAAGATTGAATTTTAAGTAAAAACATTATCTCACATAAATTCTCAACCTATTATTATAATGAATTTTATCCCAATATATTAAGTAGTAAAACTTATGAAAAAATATCTAAGGTTGAAATTTCTTCTTTAAAATATAGGTGCTAACTTTAAATAATAAAGTGCCATTTACCTCCATTAAAATAAAAAGAAAGTTTAAATTATAATAGAAATCAAGGAGGATTCAGATGACATTGATACTCTAATGTGAAGAAAAACAACTTATTCAGAGAGAACACTGATTATTTTTTTCTTGTAATTTATCCCAAGAGACTTAGGATGAGGGAAAATAAGAACAATAGAGAAAAGTATTTCCAAAACTGTTCTTTTCTTGTATATAATAATTTAATATTTGCTAAATAGGGAAATAGTTAATTAAATCAAAGCCAAGTTACTTAATGGAAAATATGTGCCATTAAAATAAAATTTATAATTTTTTATAAGATACAGTGTTGTTAAAAAAATAAAAATTGTTCTTGTAATAATGTTAACAACACATTAGATGTACCTGTATATATTTGATAGTAGTCATTGTAGTGTTTAGCATACTGAGATTATAGGTAAAATTTCTCGATTTTTCTTAATTTTGTGATATCACAATATGACCTGTATAATGCAAACTAAACTTAAAGGTATTACAAAACATCTGGAATTCTAAACTCCAGTGAAAGTTATTTATTATTTTCTTTGTACCAGGCAATTAAAACCAGTGATACATAGAAAGCAAAGACAGAAAGCAAGTGAGACTCTTCTTTAAGCTGGAAGCCATTATCCTCAGCAGACTGACACAGGAACAGAAAACCAAACACCACACGTTCTGACTTAAGTGAGAGCTGAACACTGAGAACACATGGACCAGGGGAGGAGAACAACAGACACTGGGGCCTGTCAGGGGAGAAGTGGGAGGGAGAGCTTCAAGATAAATAGGTAATGCATGCAGGGCTTAATACCTAGGCGATGTGGCTTGATAGCCGCAGCAAAACGTCATGGACACGGTTACCTGTGTAACAAACCTGCACATCCTGCACATGTATCCTGGAACTTTAAAAATTATATTTTCTATATCCACTGTCATTATTCTGTATTGTGCATTATTCACAATAGTCCAGGCTAAGCTGTGATAACAAACATGTCCAGCCTGTCAGAGCCATGACATCAACAGTTTATTTCTTAATTGCATGATACCTGGTGACCCTTTGCTGACTCTAGCTACACTTGGCTTGTAAATTCACTATGATCAGGGGAAGAGAAAGAGGAGGTACACAAGCTTTTAACTGGCTTGTTCCAGAAAGTGCACACAACACGTGCACACACAGAACAACTACTGAAAGTCCATCGATCAGAACGAGATGCAGTCCTAACGTTTAACTTCAGAGGTCTGGGGAATGTTGCAGAAGGCTGTGGCCTATTAGATAATCTCTGTCACATTCAGAAAACAATAAAGTTTTTTGCTCAAAAAACTAAGACCTCCACAAACGATGATTCAAATTCACTTTCTGTCACACAGCAAATAATCAGACATGTGGAAATGATCCTTAATCAGGTGATAGCCAGAAGCTTCAAGTCTTATGTCTCAGCTTGTCTGACCCTTGTTCAGGATAGTGATGTACTCTCTTTCATGTATCCTCTGTTCTGTTTAGTTTCCCTCTACCTTAGCATATGGCTTTTATTTAGATTTACGATTACTATTTTTCTCAACAGGAATGTTCTTCTCTGACGTAGTATGTCTTTCTTTACTATTCTCCAGCATTGTTTAGGTGCTAGGAATTCTGATGTGATTAAGACAGGAAAGACTGTGACCCTCTTGGAGATCACTTCCTGTTGGTGGAGGGTCCATACATGAGACAAAAAGAGGGCTTTCAGGCCTTCTGAAGAGGACTGCCCAGCCACTATCCTCCACAGCTCTGTCCGGCATTATTTCCCTTGAGACTAAAAGGACCAATCTCATCATGTGGTTTATTGCTAGAATGTCAGTCATCTCATAGGTTTATTTCTCATCTCCCTATAGAGTATGGGGTTACTTTTCTGATTGCATCTCCCACTCCCTGCTCATATGCCTACCACTCAGCGTCATTTTAATACCTTCTTTGGTTTTGATGACACAGTCAAAATGCTTATGTCCTTATCTTTCTTAGGAAGGTTTCATTCTCCTCGCTCTGGCTTGCTGCTGATTATACAGCTTGTCTTGGGGTGTCATGTAGTAGCTGCATCTCACCAACAAGCTTGGTATCATGGGCTGGAAATGGAGTAAGGGTGCTTGTTTGCTTCTTTTTGAAGCTCTGAAACAGTTCTTCCTTCCTCCTTCCTACAGCCCCACCCTTTCTTCTTTAAATCTCAAGTCTTCAGATAAACCATTCTCTCTCCTTTTTTTGTGCAAGTGTCTCCTGATCTCAGAACAAACCCCTTTATTCCCTGATGATATAAGCCCCCAGGTGAATGTTACGCTCTCCAAAGTATTTCTCTAATAATTTTTGTGAATATTTGTGTAAACCTTTCCTTTGATGGACCTCTTCATGTTTTACTTCCTTTGGAGTTATCTCATTTTTCACCTACCTCAGTCACTTACTCGTACAGTCGTAGTTAGACTAACAGCAACTGCAAACCTTCTATACTCTCAATTTTAAGTGTGTCTCCTTCTGTCCCTTACCTCCTGCTGTGCTAACTCATTTCTTTCTAGTAGCCTGACTTCAACAATCTTTTGATCCCCACATAGACTCACATACCATTCATCCCATTGCTGTTTCATTGCCCCATGCCTCTTAGAGTGATCATATGTTCTTGTTTTCCCAGGAGAGTTTTGGGTTAAACCTGTTAGCTCAGGCTAATAATTAACAGTGCTCTAGTTTAGATAGTAAATTATGTGGTTACTCTACCAAATGCTCTCACTTCCCTTCTTACTCAGCCAAAATTCTGTAGACAACTGTTATAAACATAACCTTGTATAGACAGTTGACCTTAAACAATGTGGCAGATAGGAGTGCAGACTTCTCGTGCAGTCAAAAATTCATGTATAACTTTGGACTCCTCCAAAACGGAACTACTAGAAGCCTACTGTTGACTGGAAGCCTTACAAATAACACAGACAGTCAATGTGTATTTTGTGTATTATTTGGATTGTACAATGTATGCTTACAATTAAGCTAGAGAAGAGAAAATGGCATTAAGAAAATCACGAAAAAGGGAAAATATGCTTTTTATTCATTAAATAGAAGTGGATCATCATAAAGGTCTTTATCCTTATTGTCTTTAGGTGACATAAGCTGAGGAGGAGGATGTGGAGGAGTTGGTCTTGGTATCTGAGAGGTGGCAAAGGCAGAAGAAAATCAGTGTACATGTGGACCCGTTTCAAATTTATTTACAGGGTCAACTGAACTTTACAACTGTCTTGTCCTTCTTCCCCATAATCAATGCTATGCAAAAAGCCCAAAGTCTGGTGAAATTCAACTCTGCAAATGTTTTACACTTGCATCTGCACCTCAGTGTGGCTAGAATTAAATAGAAAACCATGCTGTCAGAGCTCATCTTAAACTTGTGATCTCTAACTTTTTGCTGTTTAATAATTATACTATATTACTTCAGTTCATTTATTCATCCACTCTCCTAGATGATCAGTTATATGGTTAGGTTTTTTCCTCCATGAACTTTTAAAACTTCTTAACCTATCTCCATACTGATCTGATGATTTCATCTTGTATTTCTCTGAGAAAAGGGAAGCAATCAGAAAAGAACTTCCTCAAAATTACACTCCACGGAGCACCCTTGTAGCACCAAATCCTCCACCTATGCATCAGCTCCCTCCCAACCATGCCTATTTGACTCTTCTCTTTGTTTCATATCCTAGGAACAATCTACTTACAAATATTGTCAGTTCTATCTTCAAAATAACCAAAATAACATTTTCTCTATATTCACTGCTTCTACCACAATCCAAGCCACTGACATCTCTCAACTAGACAATTGCATTAGCTGAATAACTACTTCTGACCCAGAACTCCTTGCCTATTTGCAGCACAGTTGTTAAGTGGTATTGTTAAGATATAAATTACATCATGTAATTCTTTTTTTCAAATCCTCCCTGTAGCGTCCCATCTCATTAGAATAAAGACAAAATTCAACAATGACTTATGAAGGTCTAAAAATGTCTGGCCTTCTACCCTACTCTGACCTTTTTTTGCATTCGCTGTTTCTTGCCCTACAAATATCTTCTTACCTTCTCTTAATGCCCTCTCCACACTGTCATCAGGACTTAACTCACGAGAACACTTTCTCCATGAGGACCCTCTAGTCCACTCTGTGCCAAATGGAAGGCCTTCACCCCAAGCCAGGCTCTCCTATCCCTAGTCTTTACCTTGTTTTTCTCATTAGGATCTGTTCTCTCTCTTTTTTATGATCACTTCTTTTACTTAAAGAATTTATATATAGTTACATATTTTACATATGTATATTCTATTTTTCTGGAATTTTATTCATGACTTTCTAAAAATTCACTGAGGAAACAAAAAATGTTATTTTTATGAACACAAAATCTGATGGTGTGGTGGTGAGAGACATGGCTGGAATACTCCCTTTCTTAGTTAGTATCTGTAATATTTTAGAGAAATTGTATGGATGCTTTGATGTTCAGTTTCCTTATTTTAATGAAGAAAAGACTAAAATTGCACTTTATCTTATTATTTGAGAATTAAATGCAAGTGTTCATATAATACTTAAGACATGACAAAAATTAAATTGATAATAATTTTGTTTAATTAGCTGTTTATTCTCAGAATTATATTGGCTATTAACAGATTGAATGATAAGTTTAGCCTACATTTCAATCTTTCTCATGTCTTCACATCCTTTCTGTGAAGTTATTTGATTATGAGTATAACAGATAAGTCTAAAATTGTTAGGAAATTGAAGCTCAGCAAAATTTTAATTTTACTTTTATTATGGCCCATGTTGAAATGCAAAATTTCAGTAGGTTTGATGTTTGCTAATGGCACTGGAGGAAAAAAACACACACACACATTCCTTATATGACTAATTCAAACAGCTTTATTTCAACTCTAATTCAGCAACAATAAGAATTTTACTGGACCAGTTAGAGTTCTCATAATGCTTGGTTGTTCACTTTACCTGAATTTTCAGCGAAGAGGAGGCCAAGGTTAAAGTGATGAAATATTTAACTCCGAAAGAGCAGTTGCTTGAGCGTCTCTGGATTTTTATTGTATTGGACTCCAAAAGAATGACAAAAAACCTGGCTTTATTTGGTAGTTTCTACATAAGAAAACAACAGTATTACAATATTAAGCCTAAAAGAAACCTGTATTATTTCATATACTTTCTAATTGGGTGAAATCTAAACTTCTTTAAAATAAAACTTTTATGATGATACAAGGATGTTAGTAGGTCATTAAGTTTCTCTTGAGAAAAATGAATAATAAAGATTGTTAAAATATTCGCTATTATATAAATATAGAGGGCAAATGGCTTTCCATTAAATTGTAGAATAAAATCTTTCTGTCCATTAGTGTCTAGAATTATAAACATAACTATGCAATTTTACACACGGAAAAAAATATTTATTTTAAATGTAACCTTCAAAATGTCTTTAATTAGGGTTTGGGAAACGACAACACACACACACACACACACACACACACACACACACACACACACACGAGATTGGTGATGAACCACATTTAAAATAAAACATTCTTGCTGATGAAAAGTGTTTTAAAGAGTAAGCCATTGGCCTTATCTCTGAAAAGATCTTTCCACTGCAGATAATTACTCCTCAATATAGCTTGGAATTGGAAACAGCCTTCTACTTCCACCATCTAAATACAAGCATAATGTACACCCACCCTTCTGCCAGAATCGATTGTTGCAAGGAATAATTTGAACCAGAAATACTTAAGTAAGAAGAATGCACACCAATCTGGCCTTCTTTGTGAATTGCTTAAAACAATGGATTCTTGGCAGAACAATTTACAAAAGTTGCTCTTTACAATAAGGATTAGTATTAGCCAATATTTCTTCTTAATTTCCTCAGGATACCCAAAGGGTGGAAATACTGTGAGTATAAGTCAACACTCCTACAGTCTTCAAATTGCCAGTTAATATTTTGTGAAATGCCTGCTTTTAATTATCAATATCCATATTGGCCAGTTAACAGGTAAAATTACTTAATTTCTCAAGGAATGCATGCAGACTTAAATCAGGAATTTCTGTTAATAATTTCCCCTTTGGAAAAACCTATACCATATCAAGTGAAGCCACTTAGCTGTCCCCATTTTGCAAACAGACTTAATGGCTATCGTCCCTTGTAAGCAATTGAAAAGCTATGACCGTCAAACCATGCACAACATCATAACTCTGCTCATACCAATTGGAGGCAAACCAGACTACTACATGAAGACAGCCTGCTCAGAATTCTCTTCTCCAGATGACATGGACTTTTTCATTTTCTGAGGCATCAGCAGCACCAGGCCGAATGGGATTGGGAAACATAATTGCACACAAAACCTGTGCAGGATAATGAAGCAGACAACCATGATGCACAAGCGTTGTGACAGCACAGGAGCAAAGCTTACAGGGAAACACAAAGATCTTAAAAAGGAAAACTGAGCCAGTCCTGCCACCTGGCTTTCCTCTTACCCTGGTTTGAAAACTAGCATTAAGGGAGATAGTCTCCAAGGCAATAGGTGATGACAACTCAAAATAGCTGGCTGAGTATAGTGACAGCAAGAGGCAATATATAATTCCCCACCCCTCTCACCACTACCATGTTTGAAGTTCCAGATTCTCTGCTAATTACAAATTCATTTGAGTTAGGAATAACCCCTCTTTTCAAACAAAGTCTAATCTTGGGAAAGTTTAATGAGATTATCAGCCATATATCCTTTGTTTGAATTTATTTAATCAGATTGCTTTCTTTCTAATATTTACTTGAAGTTTACAGAAACAGGAATGTTTAATGAAGGAAAGAGAGAGAAAAGGTCATTTCTAACCAAGGAAACTTTGAGAACAACTTTGTTGTCTCTTCAAAACTTTGGGCTTTGTAAATCAGAAGACAAAAATTAGAATGCGGGTTTTAGACACTGAAGGATTGGGTGCAGGGATGCGGCAAGAGGGATGAGCACCAAGATCACCAAGAGTTTTGCTGAAGACTTCCATTCCTCTCTAACTTACACTTTGCTGCCTGTGTTATGAGAAAATGTGCCAAAAACTCGGTTTATTAATGAAAGAATTATCTTTCTTGGAATTGAATTTAATAAAAATTCATGGCATTTCACATTTGCCCATGCCTAGTTTGAAATCTGCCATTGTTTATCCTCTTTCCTAGACTTCTTAAAATTCATCCACCCCCAAACAGACACACACTCCCACTTGATTTAGTTAAGGATATAGGAAACAGACAACGGCAATTCTTTGCTTCTAAGACTCAGATACATGCATCTTCTGGAGGGTATGTTGTTAATCTACCAAGGGTGAAAAAATACAGGCCAGGCATGGTGGCTTATGCCTGTAATCCCAGCAATATGGGAGACTGAGGCAAGCAGATCACTTGAGGCCAGGAGTTCAAGACCAGCCTGGCCAACATGGTGAAACCTTGTTTCTACTAAAAATACAAAAACCAGCCAGGTGTGGTGGCGTTTGCCTGTAGTCTTAGCTACTCAGGAGGCTGAGGTAGGAGAATCACTTTAACCCGAGAGGTGGAGGTTGCAGTGAGCCGAGATCATGCCACTGTACTCCAGCCTGAGGTGACACACTCTGGGTAACAGATTGAGACTCTGTCTCAAAAATATGTATATGTATATATATATATTTCATGGCATTTTATGTGTGTGTGTGTGTGTGTATAAATATATATATTTACAAGTAATGCAAAATGCCATTTTTACATTAAAAGAGACATACATATATTTTAGATAGGTTTCAAAATTTACACTGTTCTAAACATGTCCAAGAAATTTCCTGCTCCTGTGAATCACTACTGTTTGCATCTCTAGACCCTAAATGTGTAATTTTTTCTGTTTTAAATGTATGCTTTTGGGAAAGTTTTTAAAGCTCTTTGAATAGCATTGTTTTGGGACTTGTTATGACACTTAATAGTTATGTGAACATAACACATTTCTTCTCTATTCTAAATCTATTTCTTCATCTTGAAATTAAAGACATTAAAACAACACTCTCTCAGTTCCTTTGTGGAGGCAGAATTGTAATATTATATGACTACTTTACATCATCAGTTTTGACTGAAAGTGCCGGAGCTCTCAGAGCCACATTTCATGGCCCCTGTTTGACAGGAACTTTGCTAACAGATGCAGGGAGGGACAGCGTTGGAATTCCTTGAGGTAATGTTATGTTATACCAAAAATATCTATTAGAGTTTTACAGAAATGCCAAACATTTTCGTAGAGTCTTTGGAATTCCTGTAGAAGGGTTTTACATGGAGCTGTCATTTTTAATGTGCAAATTTTCTTGTGATTTCATCATGAAACATTTTAGTCTTCCAAATATATTTTTGAGAAACAACCTTGAGGGATATTTTTTTTCATAAGATAGCCCTCATTACAAAGTATGAAAATTTTCTTTCAATAGAAGAATAATATTCTGAAGTCTCAACATAGATATGTAAGGACATAGAAAATACTTTCCATTTTGGGACAGATGATTTATAAAAGGTAATTTATTTGACTATTTCACCATTTTTAATGCTTAAAAAGATAAGTTTAGCATGAGGCACCACTATTATCATGTTGCTTTTTTTTTTTAATAAGACATTTCTAATTAGATCTTGGAAACACACTTTTAGAGTTAGTTTTGTAAAGAGACACAGATACTCCTTAAGGCGACATGAATACTTGGTAGCAGAATAGAGATAGTAGAAATCAACATAATGTTTAGTCTGGACACTCCATAACCCTTAAACCAGTAAAGCAGAGTGTTAATGATATCATGGTCAAAGATTCTCATCTACTCTAAATGAGCCAGTTAGTTCAGTAAAGCTTGACTCCAGGACCAGATATGATCTTATAAATGGTGTGTGAAAGAAGAACTGACAACTTGGTGCTCCCTCAGAATGAGTTATCGGAAAGTATGTTCATCACATGCTAGTCAGGAAAAACAACTTAATACTCTGAGATAAAAACAAAGTAAAACAAGACAAAGCAAACAAATATTACATTACTTTTAATGGCAAAACTTGCAGTTACTTTTGTGCAAACCTAATATGAAAGTTTGTGCTTTCCAGCTCTAGTTTCTCTCAAATGAGTGAAATGATGGGATTGTTAATTTAAGATATCAATTTGATTGAGGTTCCCAGGAACTTGTCAAATGTTATTTCTGAGTGAGTCTGTGCAGGGATTTCTGGATGAGATTGCCAATTGAATTGGTAGATTTATTAGAGTGAATTAGTGGCCAATCCATTTATTGCCTGAAGAAGGGAAAAGGCTAAGAAAGAATCCTGCCTATCAATGATAGACTGGATAAAGAAAATGTGGCACATATACACCATGGAATACTATGCAGCCATAAAAAAGGATGAGTTCATGTCGTTTGCAGGGACATGGATGAAGCTGGAAACCATCATTCTCAGCAAACTGATGCAAGAACAGAAAACCAAACACCACATGTTCTTACTCATAAGTGGGTGTTGAACAATGAGAACACATGGAAACAGGTAAGGGAACATCACACATGGGGATATGTTGGGGGTTGGGGGGTTTGGGGAGGGATA
>CAUYQU010013474.1:0-10715 GCA_963574635.1 Cheracebus regulus | reverse complement strand
TAACTTCCTGTACCACAAACTCCCGCCCAGCAGACTTTTCTGCCCAGCAACTAACCTAGCCAATCACTACCTGCCAGATCAGCTTTCCTACCGCCCCCAGCCCCTCTGCCCCTATAAAAACCACTGAACAAAGAAAGCGCTCGCGATTCCTCTCTCCCTGCTTGAGTCGCCCGGAGATCCCAATAAAGGTGGTACCGGTCACCGCGTGTCCTCCCTCGTGTCTATCGAGCGCCTGCCTTCGTGGGTTGGGGTCCCACAACCGGGGTCGCACATATATATATCACATTTTCTTTACCATTCATCTGTTGATGGACACACAAGTTGACTCGATATTCTAGCTATTGTGAACAGTGCTGCAGTCAACATGAAGTTGCAGGTCTTCCTTTGATATACTGATTCCCTTTTCTTTGGATAAATACCCAAGAGTGGGGTTTCTGGATCAAATGGTAGTTTTAGTTTTAGTTGTTTGAGAAACCTTTATACTGTTTACCTTCATAGCTGTACTAAATTACACTCCCATCAACAGTATGTAAGAGTTCCCTTTCCTCTGCATCCTTGCAAGCATTTATTGTCTTTTTAGTAATAGCTCTCCTAACTGGGAAAGATGACAACCCTGATGATTAGTGATGCTGAGCATTTTTTTCACAGACCTGTTGGCCATTTATACTTTAATTCTTATGAATTAAAAGCACACATACAACATAACCCAGTCAGTTAGGCATGGATATGATAACTATGAGATCAACTAACCCTGGGAAGTGGCAGGACCTCACCTATGCAAATGCCCTGTCTTCCTGAAACCTTCTTCTAGAACTACTTTCAAGCAACTAACTCTGTTTCCACTCTTTCATACTCTTTTTGTTTACATATTTCCCCCACTTTCACGTTTCTAACCACTCCATTTTAATCTCAGTGCATGACTGATTTTTCAGCTTTGCTATTCTATGTGAGCAATGATCCCAAAAGGGACTTCCAATCTGTTTAGCTATTAGATGATGATACAGAATAGAGAAATAAACATAACATTGAATTCATATAACTGTATTAGTCTTTTACAAATCAGATCAACCATGGCAATGAATTCTCACCATCCATCTTTTGGCTTATTATTATTATAAGTAATCGATTCCTGTGGGTAAGACGTTAAACATGGGAGAAATTAACAAAGTTGCACTAACAAGATTACAACGTCAATTATTTATAATCTGAGAAAAGGAACTGGTAAACCACATTTTAATTATACAGGTTCAGTTCATCATGACACATTACTTATGTGACATTTTAAAATTCATTCACACAATAATTAATCCAGACAAGAAGGTTGTAATAAATTATAACCAGATACATCATACCAGTATACTTTTCTGTCAGCATATTTCTTCCTATCCTACTGGACATTTGTAAGAATATCCCTGGGGTCAGATATACTCATACTCCTTCATTTACCAAGCTGTACATGTATTTTTAAATATATTACTTTAATATGTTACCAATGAGAGAACAAGTTAGTCAGTAAACAAATGAATAGCTGAAAATATTACTGTGTATTAATGGATTTCATACTTGCTTCCAGGTTGCAATACATGGAAAGGTAGAGAGTAACTTAGAAATTAAAACCTGTTAAATTCAGGAATATGCTGTATAATTTTAAAAGTTGGACAGTTATAAAGATGTAAAACCATGTTTCATTTGTGAAAAATAAAAGTTCCTAATAAGAGCATTAAAAATTTGAAGATGAATTTTTATCACTTGTTTTTGACAGATCTTAAATTCAGTATTGTCACTGTGCTTTCTTTTGGCAACAGTTCTAGTGATGAATCTAGTTTTAAAACACTTAAGACATGTTCAACCCTTTCACATTCTGGTCATGATGGTTCTCTACCAAGTTGGACACTTGAGAAGAAATGCTATTTAACCAGTTGTCTATGTTTAAAAAAGAAAGCAAATTAAAAAAAAAAAGCCCATTAAAAAGTACTCCCACATGTATTAGCATATCTGATCATCTAAAGACAATTTATCATTGAGGGTACTAATATCAGAGAGGTTTGGACTTGTCGAAGGTCACACAGTTTTAATTCTGAGGAACTTCCAATGTCATGTTTAGCTTTTATACCACCATACGACTGCTACAATTGGAGCAAATGCACTTTGTTTACACTGGTATCACTAAGCCATGGAGCAGTGTCTTACACTCAGTAGTTAAATGAATCTTTTGTAAATGAACGACCATAGAAATGATTGAATGTCTGAGTCATGCTTGGGTTCTGTAAGAGTGATGATTTAGCTACCCTTTGGCAGGAAATGAATCCTTTCAGCTCATTACAGTGGCACCTAGAGCTCTAGAGATCTCATAAATTTTGAAGATTCCTAAAACATAAACACCTGAAGTCCCAGTTGTAAGCTTCATTTAGAAATTCCCATCTCTTCTATGTGAGTCAAGTTAAATTGGAAATAACTATGAGAGGTTTCACATAAGTCTCATGGTAACCCCAAGGCAAACATCTATAGTAGATATACAATAGAGAAAAAGAAAATAATCAAAGCATACTACTACAGGAAATTACATAATTACAAAGAAAGACTGCAAGAAGGAAAGAAAGGAATAATCTACAAAATATCCAGAAAACAATAAATAAAATATCTATAGTAAATCTTTACCTATCAATAATTACTTTAAATGTAAATGGCATACAATTAATAAAATATACAGAGCAGCTAAATAAATTTAAAACAGGACCCAACTACATGCTGCCTAAAAGAGACTCATTTCACTTGTAAAGAAACATGTAGATTGAAAATGAAATGATGAAAATAGATATGCCATACAAATGGAAATCAAAATAGAGGAGTAGCTATTTATCAGATAGCCTTTATATTCAAAACAGTAAAAAAAGAAAATATAACAATTCCCATACAAATGGAAATCAAAATAGAGCAGGAGTAGCTATTTATCAGATAAAATAGTCTTTATATTCAAAGCTGTAAACAAAGAAAATATAACAATTATAAATACCTATCACCACCCAACATCAGAGCACCTAAATGTATAAAGCAAATATTAACAGATCTGAAGGGAGAGACAGACAGCAATACAATAATTGTAGGAGATTTCAATATCATACTTTCAACAATAGGAAGATGATCCAGGAGAAAATTAATAAGAAAATATTGGACTTCAGGTATACTTTTTTGTTCATCTGTACTTTCAATCAAATGTACCTAAGAGATATATGTAGAACATTCACAGGATACATAGTCTCCTCAAGTCCACAAGAAACATTCTCCAGGATAGATCATATGTTAGATCACAAAACAAGTTTAACAAATTTAAGATTAAAAGTGTATCAAAATCTTTTCTGACTACAATGGTATAAAAGTAGAAATTAATAACAAGAAAAAAAAGACCTGGAATATTCTCAAATATAAGAAATCAAAAACCATACATCTGAACAGCCAATGTGTAAAAAAAAAAAAAAAAAAAGAAGAAGGAAATCATAAGGAAAAAATTTTAAATATATAGAGAAACAAATGGAAACAAAACATACCAAAACTTATGGGACACAGCAGAAGCAGTTGTAAAAGCAAAGTTTATAGCAATAAACATGTACATCTAAAAGAAGAACAAAGATCACAAATAAACACCTCAACATTACACCTAAAGGAACCAGAAAAAGAAGAACAAACTAAGCCCAAAATTAGCAGAAGGGAGGAAACAATAAGGATCAGAGCAGAAATATATCAAATGAGAATAGAAAAACTGTAGGAAAAATATCAATAAAACAAAGAGGTGGGGTTTTTTTTTTGCTGTTGCAAAAATAAACAAAAATGAAAAATCCTTAGCTAGACCAACTAAGTAAGACAGAAGAGTCAAATAAATGAATTCACCGGCCAGGTGCTGTGGCTCACGCGTGTAATTCCAACACTTTGGGAGGCTGAGGTGGGTGGTAATGAGGTCAGGAGATCAAGACCATCTTGGCTAACATGGCGAAACCCCACCTCTACTAAAAATAAAAAAAATTATCCAGGTGTAGTGGCACACCCCTGTAGTCCAGCTACTCAGGATGGTGAGGCAGGAGAATTGCTTGAACCTGGGAGGCAGAGGTTGCAGTGAGCTGAGATGGCACCACTGCACTCCAACTTGGGCAATAAAGCAAGACTCTGTCTTAAAAAAAAAAAAAAAGAAAGAAAAAAAAAAGAAATCACAAATTAGAGAGGAGATCTTACAACAGCTGCCTCAGAAATGAAAAGGATCATAAGGGACTATTATAAACAGTCATAAGCCAACATTAAATAACCTAGAGAAAATGCATAAATTTCTAGCAACACACAATCTAGGAAGATTGAATCAAGAAGAAACAAAAAGTTTCAACAAACCATTAACAAACAAAGTTGAAGTAACAACAATTTACTGATTAGGAGATCCTTTCCCCATTGATTGTTTTTGTCAGGTTTGTCAAGGATCAGATGGCTGTAGATGTGTGGTGTTATTTCTGAGGCCTCTCTTCTCCATTGGTCTGTGGGTCTATTTTGGCAACAGTACCATGCTGTTTTGGTTACTGTAGCCTTGCAGTACAGTTTGAAGTCAGGTAGCATGATGACTCCAGCTTTGTTCTTTTTGCTTAGGATTATCTTGGCTATACAGGATCTTTTATTCCATATGAAATTCAAAATAGTTTTATTTTCTAAATCTGTGAAAAATGTCTATGGTAGTTTGATGGGAATAGCATTGAATCTAAAAGTTACTTTGGGCAGTATGGCATTTTCATGATATTGATTTCTCCTATCCATGAGGATGGAATGTTTCTCTATTTGTTGGTGTCCTCTCTTATTTCCTTGAGCAGCCATTTGTAGTTCTCCTTGAAGAGGTCCTTCACATCCCCAGTGAGCTGTATGCCTAGGTAGCAATTGTGAATGGGTGTTCATTCAAGATTTGGTTCTCTGCTTGCCTATCATTGGTATAAAGGAAGGCTTGTGATTTTTGTACATTAATTTTGTATGATGAGACCTTGCTGAAGTTGTTTATCAGATCAAGAAGTTTTGGGGCTGAGACGATAGGGTTTTCTAAATATAAACTCATGTCATCTGCAAACAGAGACAACTTGGCTTCCTCTCTTCCTATTTAAATACCCTTTATTTCTTTCACTTTGCTGATTACCCCAGCCAGAAATTCCAATACTATGTTGAATAGGAGTGGTAAAAGAGGGCATCCTTGTCTTGTACCAGTTTTCAAAGGAAATGCTTCCAGCTTTTGCTCATTCAATATGATGTTGGCTGTGGGTTTCTCATATTATTTTGAGATATGTTCCATGCAAAGACACAAACAGGCTCAAAACCAAGGGATGGAGGAAAATTTACAAAGCAAATAGAAAGCCGCCCCCAAAAATTAGGGGTTGTAATCCTAGTCTCTGACAAAACAGTTTAAACACGGATCAAAAAGACAAAGAAGGGCATTACATAATGCTAAAGGAAACAATTCAACAAGAATAGCTAAGTATTCTGAATATATATGCACCCAAAACAGAAGCACCCAGATTCATAAAACAAATTCTTGAGCCTAAGACCTACACAGACACTTAGGCTCCCATACAATAACAATGGGAGACTTCAACACCCCACTGTCAAGATTAGACAGATCAAAGTGAAAGAAAATTAACAAGGATATTCACGACTAAACTCAGCTCTGGATCAAGTGGACCTAGTAGATGTCTACAGAACTCTCTACCCCAAATCAACAGAATATACATTCTTCTCAGTGCCACATGACACTTATTCTAAGATCAACCACATAATTGAATTAAACTACTCCTCAGCAAATGCAAAAGAATTGAAATCATAACAAACAGTCTCTCAGACCACAGTGCCATCAAATTAGAATTTAGGATTAAGAAACTCACTCAAAACCACACAGTTTCATGGAAATTGAATAACTTGTTCCAGAATGACTCCTGGGTAAATGATAAAATTAAGCAGAAATAAAGAAGTTCTTTGAAACCAACAAGAACAAAGAGACAACATACCAGAATCTCTGGGATACAGCTAAAGTAGTGTTAAGAGGGAAATTTATAGCACTAAATGCCCACATAAAAAAGTTAGAAAGATCTCAAATCGACAACCTAACATCACAACTAAAAGAACTAGAGAGGCAAGAGCAAACTAATCCAAAAGCTAACAGGAGACAAGAAATAACTAAGATCGGACAAGAATTGAAGGAGATAGAGACATAAAAAACCTAGCCTGAGAGCGGTGGCTCAGGCCTATAATCCCAGCACTTTGGGAGGCTGAGGCAGGTGGATCACAAGGTCAAGAGATCGAGACCATCCTGGTCAACAAGGTGAAACCCCGTCTCTACCAAAAATACAAAAATTAGCTGGGCATGGTGGCATGCGCCTGTAGTCCTAGCTACTTGGGAGGCTGAGGTAGGAGAATTGCTTGAACCCAGGAGGTGGAGGTTGCAGTGAGCCGAGATCGCGCCATTGCACTCAGGCCTGGGTAACAACAGCGAAACTCCAACACACACACACACACACACACACACACACACACACACACACACACACACACACAAAAGAGACATCAAAAACCCTCCAAAAAAAATCAATGAATCCAGGAGCTGGTTTTTTGAAAAAATTAACAAAATAGATAAACTCTAGCTAGACTAATAAAGAAGAAAAGAGAATAATCAAACACACACGGTAAAAAATTATTTAAGGAGATATTACTACTGAACCCACAGAAATACAAACTCAGAGAATACTATGTTACCTCTATGCCAATAAACTAGAAAATCTACAAGAAATGGATAAATTCCTGGACACATAAACCCTCCCAAGAATAAACCAGGAAAAAGTCAAATCCCTGAATAGACCAATAACAAGTTCTGAAATTGAGGCAGTAATTAATAGCCTACAAACCAAAAAAAACCCAGACAGATTAACAGACCAATTCTACCAGAGGTACAAAGAGGAGCCTGTACCATTCCTTCTGAAACTATTCTGAATAACTGAAAAGGAGAGACTTCTTTTTAACACATTCTATGAGGCCAGCATCATCCTGATACCAAAACGTGGCAGACACACAACAAAAAATACAAAACTTCAGGCCAATATCCCTGATGAACATCAATGTGAAAATCCTCAAGCAAATATTGGCAAACTGAATCCAGCATCACCAAAAAGCTTATCCACCACGATCAAGTTGGCTTCATCCCTGGGATGCAAGGCTGGTTCAACATACGCAAATCAATAAACATACCACATAAACAGAACCAAGGAGAAAAACCACATGATTATCTCAATACATACAGAAAAAGCCTTTGATAAAATTTAACATCCCTTCATGTTAAAAGTGTGCAATAAACTAGATATTGATGAAATATATCTCAAATTCTTATTAAACTTTTCTAAAGTTTAGAACTAGAGGGAATATTTTCAAACCCATTTTGGGGGCCAGCATCATTCCTATGTCAAAGCCAGACACGATAAGAAAACTACAGGCCACTGTCTAAGATGAACATAGATGGGAAAATCATCAAGAGAACACCAGCAAAATGAACTCAAGAACACATAAAAAATATTACACGTAAGGACCAAGTTGGATTTATCCCTGTCTCAACACTGTTCTTATCATGAAACAATGGTAAAGAGGCTGAAGAAACAACTTAAATACTGGGAGAACAGATTTACCAACCGCAGTCTCTCTTAAAAGGTTAATACCTAAAGTATGTAAGGAATTCAAACAACCCAACAGCAAAACAAAATAATAACCTGATTAAAAAATAGGTAAAGGACCTGAACAGACTTATCTCCAGAGAAAACATAAAAATGCCAACAAGTATCTGAAAACGTACTCAACATTACTAGTCATCAGGGAAATACAAATCAAAACCACAGTGACTTATCCCCTAACATCTGTTGGGATGCTTATTATGAAAAAGACAGGAGATAAGTGGTGGTGAGTGTGTAGAGAAAAGGAAACACTTGTAAACTGTTGGTAGGAATGCAGATTTATGGAGCCACTTTGGAAAACTTCACAGAGCTTCCTAAAAGAAATTCAATGTAGAACTACCATATGACCTAGTAATCCCTCTTCTGGATATATCCCCAAAGGAAATGAAATCACCACCTTATAAGGATATCTGCACGTCCATGCTTATTGTAGAATTATTCTCAATAGCCAAGGTAGGGAAACAACCTAAGTGTCCACTGATAGAGGACTGGATAAAGAAACCATGGTATACATATACAACAGAATACTATCTGGCCTCAGAAAAGGAGATCCTGCCATTTTCAGCAACATGGATGAACCTAGATGACATGATGTTCAGTAAAATAAGCCAGATACAGAAAGACAAATACTACATGAACTCACTTATATGTGGAATCTTAAAAACATAATAATAAACACAAAGCAGCAGAGTAGAATGGTAGTTGGGAAAGGTACAGGAGAAATGGGAGATGTAGGCCAAAGGGTGTGAATTTTTTATTTACACAGGATGAATACGTGTAAAGAACTAGCATACAGCATAAGCACCATAGTTGATGATATTGCATTGTATATACTGGAAATGTGTTAAAACAATAAATTTTAGATACTCTTACCACACACAAACACATACATGCAAAAAGGAAAGGTAACTATGGAAGATAATATAGTAATTTATTAATGTATTTGACTGTTATAAGCACTTCACCATGCAGATGTACATGAAACATGTTGTACACCTTACATTTATACAATAAAAATATTGCTCATCGTTATTACTACTGAAAAACAAAATTATTTTTCATAGAAGCTGTTAAAATATAAATTCTATTAAGATAATTGTATATGTATTTTAAACATTTCTCAGTATTAATTTTTAACATGGTGAATATTAATAGAACCCACATAAATACTTAGTAAAAATAAAAATGTCTGCATCATTCTACAGAGACATCTTCAGGGATAATATTCTAGTAGTCCAGGTTAATTTTTTTTAACTCTATAAAGAGTTTTTGTGGACATAATTACCAAGTCTAAAAAGAATCTGCCTATGAATCGTCGATTATTTCAGTGTCCTACGTATCTCTAAAAATGAGCTGCAAGACAACCTGAACCTGCAAAAGGATTGAAATTTTCCCCATTCAGATGTGTTCTTTTTGTTCACTGGTAACTGTAGGAATTTTTAGAAATCAAGTTGCATTCTAGATGTTCATTGCATTCAATAGTATGGATGTCATGAAGTGTTTCCTTATTTATCTGTATGCCTAATCATTAAACTGTAGTATGAAGTAAACACTCAATAATTCACTTGAAATACTCCGCTCTTGTTACTGCAGATTTGAGTGTGATTATTTAAATGGCATCCAATGAGGCAGAGTGGGATGATTACCAGCTGCCTATCTAATATATTCCTCTTGAAAGGCATCAAAACTCATGTGCTTGCAGGTAAGAAGCATGATATAATTATTTCATTTTACTTTAATAAAGTATGCTTCAGTTTACTACTGTGAGCCAGGGAGGAGTGAAGAGAAAGTGGAATGACTAAAAACTGAGAAATAAAGCACAGCTAAGGAGACAGCCAGAGAAGTTGTAGTTCTAAAATTGGCTGATTTCTCTCAAACACTAAGAGACTTTCTTTCTCATAGATATTAGCTTATTTTTCTCACAAAGCTGGAAGGGGACATTTGGAAATTTAAAAAAAATCACACACTGGTGTATAGGAAGAAAAAGTTAACAATACAGTGAGACTCCCAGATCTTTCACACTGATATGAATTAAAACATAAGGCATGTCTATCCTGACAAAGACCAAATACACTATTATATAAACCAATATTCATTATCTTTCTCAACATCATCATCCACCAAATGTTTACTGTGTGCCAACAAGTTAAGGGCTTTTGAGGCAAACTCACAAAACCTTTATGAGCCAGGTACTTTTATGAGTCCGTTTTTTCAAATGAAGACATTAAGGCCTACAGAAGTTATAAATAACTGGTCCAAAGTGGCTAAGCTACTAAAGATCCTTTCACTCCAAAGTCCCAGTCTTCCCAAAGAGCAAAGAAGAGATTAACATGGCTCTAGAATAAAAATACTGCATACTATTTGGATAAGAAAATGAGCATTACAGGAAGAAGGAAAAAGTGCACAGGATGAAAAGAGAAGAAAACAAGTTATGTTTGTGGTATAACTAGGAGACGGACTGAGTCAGTGGAGGATTTGTATTGAGAAATGGTAGGAAGCAAGCTAGAATAGAAGACTGGGGGCAAATCAGTCAAATATATTTAAATGCCAGTCTAAAACCCAGGGCAATTGGAAGCCACTGCACATTTTTTTTTTTATCAGAGTCCAATACTTGAATAATCCTGTGCTTGTTTTAGGAAGTCACACAAGGTCATCAGAATTTACAGCTAAAATTAATTTTATTGATAATCTGGTTAAATACCTTTAATTTAGAGATTAGACACTGAGACTTATGTTAAGAATCCTTACTCTTTGCTACTTAAAAATCAAGATAAGTGAACATTACAATTAGCTGAGAAAAGAAATATCCAGTAACTGCCTTTTGAATCTGAACATTTTAATCACTGTTATATTATTTTGTTCCTTGAGAATCTGTGATCTTCTAAAGAAAACAGATTCCTATTTTTATGGTAGGAACTTTATGAATGTAGACACTTAGTGAAGAAGTAATATAAGTGGTACCAACCACAGAAAATGGATTTAGGAGAAGTA
>CAUYQU010013473.1:0-20886 GCA_963574635.1 Cheracebus regulus | reverse complement strand
CCCGCCTCTGTAATGGCGGGTTACCTCGGCAACGGCGGGTTGCCTTGGCAACAGCAGGCTGCCTCCGCAATGGCGGACTTCCTCTGTCGTGGTGGAGTGCCCCGTAATGGCGGACACCCCTCCCCCACAGAACTGGACCGTTCAGGGTTCAGCTGTGCCCGCTGCGAAACTCTTAACCAAGAGCGTTTCCAATTGCTGTTTTACCCGAGCCTGATCACCTGGCTCGCTGTCTCAGAGCCTTTTGTTTTTTTAGTTGAATGGTCGACTCCCAGGTATTCCAGTCGCCTGTTGAAAAGGCGCTGGGATCTGTGTGATTTCCCCTGTGGGGACACACTGCACAGGCTGAAACAGCGGCGCTGAGATTCGTAGCGCTTTTTTGCTTGGGGATCTCCTGGGCTGGCTCCCTGATTCAGTCCCCTTTTTAATCTGCCTTCCCGTAGCTCCACTCGCCAGTTAAAAGGGCACAGACACCAGTGTATTTTGTATGGAAACCCGCCGCGCCGGGGCGCCGGCAAAGCAGCTGCGCCGGCCGAAACAGCCGCGCCGGCCAAAACAGCAGCACTGGCAACCCGTGGGGCTGCTCCGCCTGGGAATCTCCTGGTCTGGGGGTAATAAAAATCTGTCTGGAAATGCGGCGTCCACTCACCCTCTGCACTTTCACTGGGAGCTGCAATCATGAACTGCTCCTAATCCGCCATCTTGGATCGAAAAAAACTCAAAATGTTTTAAATATATAATTTGAATAGGTAATATATTCATGTGGTGCAAAAATTAAAGAATTAAAAATGTATCAAAACTAAACACTTCTGCTCTTTGAAAGACACTGTTAAGCAAATGAAAAGACAAGACACAGATGAGGAAAAATATTTGCAGATTGCACATCTGATAAAGGGTTTATATCTAGGATCTGTAAACAATTCATACAACTCAATAAAAAGAAAACAACACAATAAAAATGGGCTAAAGATTTGAATAGACATTTTATCAAAGAACAGATACAAATGGCAAATAAGCATATTAAGAGATGGTAAATATCATTAGTTTAGGGAAATGCAAATTAAAACCCTGGCAAGATACCACTACGTATCAATTAGAATGGTTAAACAAAAACCATAGAATACTAAGTGCTGACGGGGACAGAAATCATTGGTTGTCAGAGACTAGGGGTGGGAGGGATTGACTCAAAGGAGCATTAAGGAAACTTCTTGGAGTGATGGAACTATTTGATATCTTAATTGTGGTGGTCATTATATGACTTTATATCTTATCAAAACTCATAGTACAGTGTGTATGTAAAGTATGAATTTTACTGTAAGTAGATTATACCTCACTAATTAAAAGTAAAGTTAATTAAACCTGACTTGAAAAGAAATTAAAAAGTAAACAATGAAATAAATCTCCATTTCACCTCTGCCTATTCCAAATTTACTCATTTCTTGTACTGTCTCTGATTCTTACCCATACTCCCTATGTTCATCTTTAGGTGGCTGTACTGTTATTAGCTTCTTAATGTGTTCTTCCAGAATTTCTTTATTCACATACAGCAAATACAAACGAAGATTCTTATTTTTCTCTTTTTGATTCAAAATCTGGCATGATACATTTTATACCTTTATTTTTTTCCCTTGACAGTGTATCTGGATGATCTTTCCATGCTGTATAGAACTTCCTCTTTATGTTTTTTTTTCTTTTAGATAGGGTCTTGCTCTGTCACCCAAGCTGGAGTGCAGTGGCACAATCGAAGCTCACTACACCCATGGCTCAGTGGTCGTCCTACTGCATCCTCCCAAGTATCTGGTAGCTGGGGCAACAGATGTGTGCCACCACACCCAGCTAATTCTTCTTCTTTTTTTTTTTTTTTTTAGAGATGGGGTCTCACTATGTTGCCCTCGCTGGTCTTGATCTCCTAGCCTCAAGTGATCCTCCTGCCTTAGCCTCCGAAAGTTCTGGAATTACAGGCATGAACTACTGTGCCTGGCCCCTCTTTTTTTTTTTTTTTTTTGGCAGCTTCAAAGTGTATTCCGTTATTTGGGCATTCTATAATTTATTTAATCATTGTCTCCTATTGGCAGACAGTTAGATTGCACTAATCTTTTGCTCTCAAAGACACTGGTGGTAGTGAATGACTTTGTATGTACATCCACTATTTTTGTACAAATACAAGTGTATCTGTGAGATAAATTTCCAGAAGTGAAATTGTGTGACAAAGTGAATATATGCATTTACAATTTGGTAAATATTGCCAAAGTGCCATCAATTGAGGAAGTTTCAAGAGATTATTTGTTTTAAGACCCTGTAAAGTGCTCCCTATTCTTAAGACTTGTCTTTCTTCCCTCCTACTATGTGGAACTAATCCTTACCACTCTTGAGTGTTTATATCTCATTGTGCTTCACTAATGGTATTCATCATAATCTGCTTTAAACTGGAATCATTTGCATATGTGGTAGTTTTTCCCCAGCTGGGTTTGAGTTTTCTTTACTACATTTATTAAGGTAATTGAATTTCCTTGATCTGATATTATTTCCTTTTTTATTATTAGAATTAGATATGCAAACTGGTATTATTTATTTGACTACTTATGGCAAGACTTCTGTAAACAGCTGATTTCTCTTTACCTCTATTTCAGCCTTTCCATGGCAGAAGTAAGGTCAGAGCCAGGCCATGGAAACTCTTAAGTAGAAAGAGTCTCCTGGGCTTGTCTTGGCTAGAATCCATCAGGGAGAAGTCTAGATGCCCAATCAACTGTGGACTAGGCTGCAGAATGTGATAATAAGTCTGGAGATTTTCATTCTGACAGTTACTAGAATGAAAATAATTGGGCAAAATTATATAACACACAAAAAAATGTATGTTAGCTGAAGGCTCTTGTCAGTTAATGAATAAAAGTACAACCTCTGAAATGTCATTTACCAAAAAAGATTCATAGTAGTCTTTCATATATTTTCTTAGACATTTTCTTCTAAAAAAGAACTCTAACCTTAGTTCCATCAAGCAAATTGAGAATATTAGGTATTCCTGTTAATCATGATGTCTTAGGAAAATATTGAGATCCACTGACTGTAATTGTCAATGAAAATAACAGGGAGTTTTTAAAGATTACAGGAACTTTTGATTACTGAGACTTGCCATCAAATAGAGAATATTTAAAAATAATTGTCTTAAACACAAAACAAAAATAAGGGGAAAAAGTATTTAGTAAAGGAAGAAGTGAAATGGCTAACTTGATTAAACACAGATTGCCAAAATGAGCCAATGGAGGAAGAACACATAGATTGTTTGTTAATAGCATATGACCAAATGATTCTGGTAAGGATTTTTAAAATAACACTCACTGTCATCTTTTCTGACTACAAAAGTAATACGTGTTAATTGAGGAGAGATTGAAATTACTTAAGAAAGAAACCCCAAAAATTATACTAATGGAAAGTTTGGCTATGATCATTTTCAAGTTTGTCAGTTTTCATATTGAGCTACAGTGCCACCCATGAATCATCAGGGTACAGACTTGATTCTTGTGGAGCAGTAGAATGGAGACAATGTCGACAGACCTTAATTGATGTCTGGTTTTATTATTTACTGATATTTGGATCTTTAGACAAGTTACATACCTCTCAGAGCCTGTATCTATGTTTGTAAAATGAGCAAGACAAAGACCTTGCCCACACAGAGTTTAAATTCCATGTACTAAAAGAAGATAGGCAATAAACAAATTAAAATAGATTAGCCCTATGTGGTGGCATACTCCAGTAGTACCAGCTACTTGGGAGGCTGAGGCAGGAGGATCACTTGAGCCCTGGAACTTGAGGCTGCTGTGAACTATGATTATACCACTGCACTCCAGCCTGGGCCACAGAGTGACCTCATCTCTTAAAAAAAAATTCAAGTCTAAACAAATGGGCAATAACGAGAATAAGAATATAAATAAAATTGGCCGAGCACAGTGGCTCACATGTGTAATCTCAGCACTTTGGGAGGCCGAGGCAGGCAGATCACAAGGCCAGGAGTTCAAGACCAGCCTGGCCAGTATGGTCCTGTCTCTACTAATAATACAAAAATTAGCCAGGCGTAGTGGTGCACGCTTGTAATCCCAGCTACTCAGGAGGCTGAGGCAGAAGAATAGCTTGAACCCGGTAGGTGGAGTTGCAGTGAGCTGAGATTGCATGACTGCACTCCAGCCTGGGCACCAGACCAAGACTCCATCTCAAAAAAAAAAAAAAAAGAATATAAATGAAATTGATTTGGGTGTAATAAAGGTGTTATAAGAAAGAAAGAAAGCAGAGTAAAAGAATAGAGTGGCACTACAGATGGGGGGAGTAGTATTTTAGATTACAGTGATTAAGGAAAGTTTTTTTGAGGAAATGACATTTGAGCAGAAGCCTTAAAATGGAGTAGAAGAGCCAGCCACTGGAGGGATTCAAGGAGCTGGCATTCCAACTAGAGAAAATAGTGTTCACTGTGTTGAGCTAAACCAAAATTGGTCATAAAAGAAACCATGGTAAATCCATTGTGGAAGAAGACAAATGCCAGATTATGAAAAGTCTCATAGGCTAAGTAAAAAGCCTGGATTTTATTCTAAGTTGAGTTCTTGGAGGACTCATATTGGAAAAGGATCATATATTTTTCGTGTTGGTGTTATTTCTAGTATGTGGCACGTACTAATTTCCCAATAACTTGAATTTTTCATACATGAATTATATATGAAGGTAGGGTACAAGTTGCCACCACCTTTGAATTGAGTTTGAATGAAATAGCCAAGATATGAAGAGCTTGGTATCTTTGTTTACTTAGTGATTCCTCACCATCTAAATGTTTTATTTGTATCCAGAACCTGAATATTAATATATATACTATAATGCTTATCATGATTATAGGTATATGAAAGCATTTAATGTTTTCTAATATATAGAGTTGTATAGATATCATAAATGCCTCTGTATTTTAAAATATAGGTAGGAAAAAACTAGGCTGAAAATTAAAATTTTATCAGTGTTTTTTTTAAGGTGAGATTTAGAGATATTCTCTCTAGTTTCTTGTAATTTCATAGTTCAAAGTTAGAAATTATATAGTGTTTTATTGTGACAATAAAGGACATTGTTTCTTCCATTCACTTCATGGGTTCAAGTGTGCTGAATGTATTGCTATTTGAAGCTCATTTATTATTCTTTGCTTGGCTTTGTTGTAGCCTCGAGCTGTGGCAGGGTTTCGAGGGACAGTTCGTTATGCATCAATCAACGCTCATCGGAACAGGGTAGGTATCTGAACTAGAGTCATATATGTATAAGTATGCCAGTAGCTTAAATCAGATTGACTTGTTTATAAAGTAAAAAGGTATGGAAAGTGCTTGAGAGTTGAGGATCTCTTTAATAGCTACAAAGTTACTTGGAATGTTTGTTCTAATTCATTCTTGTGTGGCATCGATGGTAAAGGAGTTGGTAATATGAATGTACAGTAAAGTGTATAGTGGATAACAGATAAGTGCAGCTGCTTGGAAAATAAAATTGGATTTGCCAGAAAAGACAGTAGCTGAGTATATTTCTGTCTGTGGGGAATCTGTGTCCTTAATTAGATACAAGTATTAACAAATTTAATATAGAACTCTGGGAGGCTGAGGTGGGCGAATCATGAGGTCAGGAGTTCAAGACCAGTCTGACCAACATGGTGAAACCCTGTCTCTACTAAAAATAGAAAAATTAGCTTGGCGTGGTGGCGCATGCCTATAGTCCCAGCTGCTCAGGAGGCTGAGGCAGGAAAATTGCTTGAACCCAGGAAGTGGAGGTTGTGGTGAGCTGACATTATGCCACTGCACTCCAGCCTGGGTAACAGACCAAGACTCTGTCCAAAAAAAAAAAAATTATATATATGTATATATAATAATAATTTAATATATATATATATAATTTGTAAGACATTGAACATCTATGTACTATTTCCAGAAATTATTTGGGAATATAATACTATCAATACCTAAAGAAATGTGGGACTCAACATTTTATCTGTAATATGTATCTAATCTTTGATATCCCTCTTCCCACCAAATCTTTTGTTTTCATGAAGAGTTCAAGTACAGACAATTTTACAATTTTCATTTTAATAAATTATCCTTTTCCTCTTGGGTTAAATTTTAAAAATCTCTCCCCTCACCTCTTACTTTGGTCCTTTTGTTCTGTTCCAGTTTCCCCCCCCCCCCCCCCAATCCTGAACTTTAATTATAAGCAGGAAAAGTGGGCATTTTTATGGTTAATCAATCCTTTAACTTGTTTGCATGGAGTCGAGAAATTTAACAAGTGATTCCCGGAAAGAATAGGGTAAAAGTATTTTTTCTTGATACTTTTCTTTCCTTGCCCCTGTTCTGATAAGCCAAAATTGCTTTAATGAGAACTTGACCAACATATAATAGGAAGTGTATACTGTGGTCTTACATAGTATGCTCCAATTAATTTGGTTTCTTATGGCATGATTATAAATTGAAAATAGTAAAGTTGTTTTTCTCAGTGTGTAGCGCTCTGGCAAGCATTTAAACCCATTTGGTTGGATTCAGTGTTGCTTTCCTTTATGATACCTAGTTATTTTCTTTGCCTTGAAAAGTTCTTTTCCTGATAGATTCTTATAAAAGTTTAGAAATACTAGGTTTTCCAAATAATTTTATTAAAGAATTATGTCAATACTGGAATCTGAAAACATATTATTTTTAAGATAAGCACAAGTATTTTCAGAGATTGTAATAGCTATATAAGCATTTTCAAAATAGCTAATAGAAAGAGAGTATATACTTTTATTGTTTTAATTTACAAAGTGGAGATTTCTTCTAAAAGCCTTTCCAGGATAGAGTGCTCTAACAGTTACTTAGATAACTTGCTTATTTGTTACTCATCTGACCTTTTGGAGGAATTTGAGAGTATATACAAGTGGTTCTTAACCCTCTTTTCTGCTCCCAGCACACCTGACGGGTAGAATGCTTTTACACGGCAACATAGTTCACAGTGATTGTTAGATTATGAGGTGATGCAGGAGTGCAACTCTTGGAACCTCATTGCTTGTCTAATCTTAAAAGGATTCCCAGATAATTCTAACATGCTTCTTTTTTTCCATATTCTGCAACCCTGATTTGATAATATCTAAAAATAATACACTCCATTTCTCTTTTTCTGGCTTCTTAAACTTTATTTTTTAGAGAACACGTTCTTGTTCTGTTGGGGTATAGAGGCAGGATCTTAGCTTACTATAACCTTGAACTCCTAGGCTCAAGTGATCTTCCTGCTTCAGCCTTCTGAGTAGCTAGGACCACAGGTGCACACCACCATACCTGGCTATTTTTTTAATTTTTGTATTGACAGTCTTGCTACATTGCCCAGACTGGTCTTAAACTCCTGGCCTCAAGCAGTCTTCTAGCCTCGGCCCTGCAAAGTGCAAGGATTACAGGTGTGAGCCACCATGCCTTGCTAAATCTTAAACTTTTAACATAAATAATTCTTAAACAATACAAGGAATTTTAAAAACACTTGAACTTTGTCATGCTATCTTATTGCTGTTTTACATTTTAATCTTATTAATATTTATCTCAATACTTTGAAAAAATTACTTTCTTCTGATTCTTGAGTCACTGTTGAGAAAATCTTTGTTCCTTTATTTTTGTTAATTTGTATTTAATTTGTCCTTTTTAAAATTTTATTTTATTTTTTATTTTTTGAGAGAGTCTTGCTCTGTTGCCCAGGCTGGAGTATACTGGCATGATCTCAGCTCACTGCAGCTTCAACCTCCTGGCTCAAGCAATCCTCCCACCTCAGCCTGCAGAGTAACTGGGACCACAGGCATGTGCCACCACACTTGGATAATTTTTGTATTTTTTGTGGAGACAGAGCTTTACCATGTTGCTCAGGCTAGTCTTGAACTCCTGAGCTAAAGCAGTTCACCTGTCTCAGCCTCCCAAAATGCTGGGATTATAGGCGTGAGCCACCATGCCTAGCCAATTTGTCCTTTTTATTTTAATACTTTTGGTATCTTCTCTGTCTTTGGAGTCCTATGTTCAAATGTGCCTAGGTGTGGATTTTTAAATATTTATCTGTTTGGGATTTGATGTATTTCCTAATTGAAATGTTCATGTCTTTCCTCAATTCTGGAAGATTCTCATATTCCCTTTTTCCCTTTCTCTTTATATCCTTTTTCCCAGATGGCCAAATTGATGTATTAGACTTTCTTAGATTTTCTTATTTACCAGATTTTCTAATTATCTGTGTCTCTGTGCTGCATTCTAGATAATTTCTTCAGATCTGTTTTCCAAATTGATTTTTTTCTGCAGTGTTTGATCAGCTTTTAATTTCTATAATTGTGCTTTTTGTTTCTAGATGTTCTTTTTAGTCATTTTTCAAATCTGGTTGGGTTTTGGTTCATTTTTATTGGATATAGTTCTTTTCTACTGACTTTGACTCTATTTTTTAACATTTTAAACATTCTTACTTTGTATCTTATAATTCTGTTTCTGAAATCCTTGGATACTTTTTTCTGCTCTTTGTAGCTTCTTTGGACATTAATTTATTAACATTTTATAAATTTGAATAATGAACATATGTTTGGTGAGGCTTTTTCTATAGCACTTCTATGAGGTCTGAATTTAGGGATGTATTTATCCTGAGAGGATAAATTTGCTTCTGTCATTCCTGCAGGGCATGATTACTCAGAAGTCAATTTCAAGTTAATTTCTGGGCTTGGTTTTTCAGACCACACAAGTACATATTTAACCCCCAACTCTAAATGAGGGGCAGGCCTGTGGTAACAGACTCTCAGGGCAATTTTTTTAAAACCCATTTTTTTCTCTTTGATAGCAGTTAACCATTACAGAAAACAATTATTACAGTATAATGTACCTACCAAATACTACACCAAGGATGTAACCCTTTTAGGGTCCTAGCTATATGGTGGGGGTGAGGTATATCTCAGTTACAACTCTTGTCTTATATAGGCACAATGCCTTTACTCCTGTCCCCTTCCTGGTTGATAAACTCATGACAGATGCCGCCAGAGCGGCCAAAACTTCAGCATCATCTTGCTTCCCTTATTTGCACCTTAAAAAAAATAGCTTTTAAGAGTTCTCTTTCTTCTAAATGAACACATTAACTAATTAATGGACTGTTATGTTATTGCTAGCATTTCTATGTTTTGCGGTGTTCTTTATTTCAAAAGGTTTTTCAGTTCATATATTCTGCCGTATAGATTGCTATGTAGCTATGTAAATTTATAGATATATTTACCATATAATTTTTTTGAGAAATAAGTTTACATTTTTCACCTAATAAGATAAAACAAAATGGTTAGGCCTTGACCAATGTAATTTACTCATAAGTGATAGTAATGTAATGTGACTGACTTCTGTTTTGTTAATGAAGGAAATGGGAAGACATGATGACCTTTGGTCCTTATTCTACATGTTGGTAGAATTTGTGGTTGGTCAGCTGCCTTGGAGGAAAATAAAGGACAAGGTAATTTTGGGAATGGAGATGTCAATTTTGTTGGAAGAAATAAAAATTTCTTCTGAATGAACATTTTTGTTGAAAATATACTCATGTATAAGACTTAAAATCTACAAGGACTTTTACTATATCCTAATAGGTATATTTTTCTCTCTGAGCTGACATTAGAGATCAAATTAATGTTATGACATTTTCTGTGTACATAGAGAATGGATACTAATTGCTTCTGACTAATTTAAAGCCCTCCATCTTAACTTTTTATTTCATTAGTTCTCTCCTTTGTTTTTGTAAGTCAAGTAAACTTTTAGTTTTTGGTTGTCACATTATATTGTTTGATTTAGAAAACTGTAAACATGTTGATAAAGAAAAATAGATCAGATTTAAGATAAATTATTTTGAGATGGGTGCAATGGCTCACATGTATAATCCCAGCACCTTGGGAGGCTGAGGCAAGAGGATCAGTTGAGCCCAAAAATTTGAGCCCAGGTTGGATAACATAGCAAGACCCCCATCTTTACAAAAGATTTTTAAAAATTACCTGGATATGGTGGCATGTGCCTCTAGTCCCAGCTACTTGGGAAGCTGAGGCAGGCAGATCACTTGAGTCTCAAAGGTTGAGGCTCCAGTGAGTTGTGATCATGCCACTGCACTTCAGCCTGGGCAACAGAATGAGACCCTGTCTGAAAAACTAAATAAATAAATTATTTCTTTTGGGGACTATGAATACACTGATGCAGAACTCTGTGCTACTTGTTTTATTCTGCATTATAGTTTTCTTCTCCTTTAAAACACTGTACATTAAGCCGTTAGTAAGAGCTCAGTTCTTGCTTTATGCTTAATTACCCACTATCTCATTCCCTAGTACACACCCTTGAGACTGTTACTGAGGAGCTCTTAATGCCTAACTGCCAAGAGAAATTGACTGGAGCTCTTTTTCTCTTTACTTCCCAGGAGCAAGTAGGCTCTATTAAAGAGAGATATGACCACAGGCTTATGTTGAAACATCTCCCTCCAGAATTCAGCATCTTTCTAGACCATATCTCTTCTTTGGATTATTTTACAAAACCAGACTACCAGGTAACCACCTTTGTGAGTTTTGTGGGTTATTTTCTCTCTTAGTCTCTGCTTTCACTCATTGTAGCTTTGAAGGTGTTATAAGTGAGGGGGAGGGCCTTAGAATAAGACTGTTTTAATACATTCTGAGAAACATGGTGAAATTAACTTATAATAAGAGTATCAGTGTGTGCATTATGTGTTTCATCCCTCTGGATGGACTTAACTTCATTTGGGTTTTAGGTTTGTTCACCTTGTAACAGATGTTCATCTTGTAACAGATGTTCACCTTGTAACTGTTACTGTGTGATTCATTTGGTGTATAGAACTGCTGATAGTTGAAATTATATAAATTCTATAGCTAATTTGTTGACCAGAAGGAAATGTCCAACTAGGTAATGTATCTGTCAAGGGCTTTAGGGCAGCACATCATATGTTAATGTGCTATGGGACAGCAGTCAGTGAAAACTGGCTCCGTTTTGTCTGCGGTCAGTCAGTCATTTCCTTAGAGCATCAGTTAATGATGCCTTAGTAGGGTCTACTAGGTTTACTACAAATTGCATCCCTAATGCCAGCCAGCAGTATTTCAGAAGATTCTGTTGCTCTCAGGGAGAACTTGGTCAGGACTTAATGCAAAATAATTGCTATCACTGAAAACATAAATGCAGCCACACATAGATTAATAATAATATGTATTAGTATATCATTCTTATTTACGAAGGACAATAGATAGACTTCACTGCATGTTAATGGAAGTTAAATTCTAAAGTGTTGTCAGTGTTGTCCAGTCAAAAGGCTAAGAAATATCTATAGCACGGTCAATGTATTTGCATATAGTAATTATTTCTCTGTGAAATTGCTGCTTTTGTGTAAGATATAAGCAGGATATAAAGCAAACAGGTAATATACTACCTTAGAGTCCTTAGAGACCTGAAATGGGTGAGCTTATCTTCTCCATGCATATGCCAATTTGTATTGTAAACAATAGGGACTAACAAATTGAGAAAATACGCTGTATGTGAGTTGTTTTGAAATGTGTTTATATTTACCTTTTGTATATATTTTCTGAAATGTATTGAGTTTACATTACTTAAAACAATGAAATTACACCTGTAAGACTAGATTCAAGTGGAGGTGAAAAATGTTCCAACTTTCCCATCTTGAGTGCTAATAATTTTTTATTGACAAAATTTTCTTAAGGAGATTTAGGACAGTAAAAAACTTGGATCACATTATCTTCTTAGTTAAACCTATATCTAAAGAAAACTATCATATTTACCAGCTAAAGTTTGAAACTTAGATCTATTAATTATTTTAAATTAACAAGTTATTTTTCTCCAGTTTTTCATTAGGTCATTCCCTTAGGGGCTTTTCTATCACTTAATAACAAAACGAAGTATGGTAATTTTCCATTTTTGGAAGGAAGAGAACAGGCATAACATTTACTTTGTTTCACAGATTCTGTAAATAATCCAGCTCTTTTCTGCTCTGATCTTTCATAAGCAGTGAGTGGGAACAGAGGGCAGGTGGACAGGAGAAGGATAATTGAAAAAAGATGTTGATGTAAGTGATGAGTGTGTTCTAATGACTAGTATCAATGTGATGTCAGGTTCCAAAAAGGTCTGAGCTTTGCAGCTTCTGCCTCCTTTTTCTGCTTAGTTGTCATCTTGAGAAAAATTACCCTACTTTTAATCTGAATACTCTTGTGAACTAATGCTGTCCCTGTGATTAATTTTCCAGTTTGAGATTCATTCCTGAATTTGATCTTACTTAGTGTTCTATCAAGATTTTATTTTCTTTATTAAAAAAAATTTTTGAGACAAGATCTCGCTCTGTCAGCAAGGCTGGAGTGCAGTTGGTGCAATCACGGCTCACTGCAGCCTCAACCTTCAAGACTCAAATAATTCTCCCACTTTAGCCTACTGCGTAGCTTGGCTACAAGTGTGCACCATGCCTGGCTTTATTTTTATTTTTATTTTTATTTTTAGCAGAGATGAGGTCTCCTTATGTTGCCCAAGCGGGTCTGGAACTCCTGGCTTAAAGCAAGTCCTTCTGCCTTGGCCTTCCAACATGCTGAGATAACAGGCATGAAGCCACTCTGCCTGATCTTTTATTTCAAAATTTTAGATTTCTCATGGGACAACCAGTAAAAATAAAAACAACAATAAATCTCCTCCAGCAATAAGCAAAAAGCATATCTATATTTACTATGACTGCTTCCCTCACTACATCGAAGGTCAAATAGCAATGATATGTTTCCAACTTTGTCTATTCCGAGCTAAGACCAAAGTAAATTTTTTTGTTATAATCAAAAGTGTTAAATGATCCAGTTTTTACAAAGCCACTTTCACTTTGTGTATATTTTACAAATCTTTAAAAATTAGAATATCTGGCCGAGCATGGTGGCTCACACCTGTAATCCAAGCAGTTTGGAGGCCAAGGCGGGTGGATCACCTGAGGATGGGAGTTCAAGACCAGCCTGACCAACATGGTGAAACCCCATCTTTAAAAAAAAAAAAAAATTAGAATATCTTCGGCTGGACGAGGTGGCTCACACCTGTAATCCCAGCACTTTGGGAGGCCGAGGTGGGCTGATCACGAGGTCAAGAGATTGAGACCATCCTACCCAACATGGTGAAACCCCGTCTCTACTAAAAATACAAATATTAGCTGGGCGTGATAGTGCGTGCCTGTAGTCCCAGCTACTCGGGAGGCTGAGGCAGGAGAATTGCTTGGACCCAGGAGGCGGGCATTGCAGTGAGCCAAGATTGCACCCCTGCACTCCAGCCTGGCGACAGAGCAAGACTCTGTCTCAAAAACGTAAAATAAAATTAGAATAACTTGCCATAGGACATTACTACTTCAACACATTTCACATGGCCAATACTTCATCCAGTAGCCTGCTACTGTTCACTCTGACATCAGGTGTGGACCTAGAGAGAATAGCTGTTTTGTTTTCTGCCAATAATTTTTTTTATGTGTCTCTCACAGTAAAGGCTGAAATTTGCTTTTAAGAAGTATTATATTATTTTGGGAAATTACATCAAGTTTATCTGTACTTAGTTTTTATATATGAGTCTGTTTTCCTAACTAACTTTTAAGTCTGGGAGAAACAACCATGTCTTATTTTTTTTAACCCCATATTATACCTGGGACTGTGCCTGGCACCTGGCACCTAAATTTTCAACAAATATTAGGTAAATTTAATTGAGTCTTACTTTGGACCAACAGTCTCCTACACAGAGAATGCAAGAAAAATCAACCCTGTAAGTGCATAAATACTGTTTTCTGTCTGTTAAAGGTGAAGATATCACAATTATAAACAAGATTAAAGCAGATATGTTTCTATAAATATTGTTTCTATCAGATTCTGAATATTCTAACAACTATAAGGGACAGAGTAGGCCAAGCACAGTGGTTCATGCTTGTAATCTTAGCACTTTGGGAGATTGCGGCAAGAGTATCACTTGAGGCCAGGAGTTTGAGACCAACCTGGGCAACTTAGTAAGACCCAGTCTCTACAAAAACACAAAACAACAACAAACAAAAAAATTACCCAGGTGTGGTGGCACGCACCTGTATTCCTGGCTACTTGGGAGGCTGAGATGGCAGGGTTGCTTGAGTGAATCAAGGCTGCAGTGAGCCATAATTGTGCCGCTGCACTCCAACCTGAGTGACAGAGTGAGACTCCCATCTCGATAATAATGATAATAATTAATAGGATCACATGATTGTGATAAGAACACAAATATCTTATTAGAGTGTTCAAATTATGTTAAGCATCACTTGGCAAGTTGAGAAGACTTATGAAATCCATAAATATACACACTGATGGTGAGCCTGAAACTGAAATGTGTATATCAACCAGTTCATCCACTGCTATAGTGTTGCTGATATCAGAGAATAGGATAGGGAGGAAATGCAAAGCTGAGCAAGCTTCATTAATTTTCTTAATATACTTTCCAGTTTAGGAGTGGGACTATTTAAGTGTAGATTACATCAAAATGCAGCAAATTTGCCTCTTGCTTTTGGGGACATAGAATATTGTAGGATCCTCTGATTCTGATAACATCTGAATTAAATTTTTCAGAGGGCATAGATGCTACTTGTGAGGCAAACAAGAAAGAGATTGAGCTGAAAACAAGAGGGAATCTCCTATCAAATAGTGTGGTCAAGGAAGGTTTCTCTAAAGCTACTATGTAAGGCCCAGGGGTATCCAATATTTTGGCTTCCCTGGGCCACATTGGAAGAATTGTCTTGGGCTAAACATAAAATACTTTAGCACTAATGATTGCTGATGAGCCAAAAAACAAAAAACAAAAAGACCCAAAAAACTCATGTTTTAAGAAAGTTTACAAATTTGTGTTGGACCACATTCAAAGCTGTCCTGGGATACAGGTTAAAGAAGCTTGATTGTAAGCCAACCCCCAAAAGATGGGATTGTGTTGGCCATGTGAAGAGCAAAAATAAGGGTTAGAATGTTATAAGCTGATGGAATAAAAAGTAACTGCATGGGCCCTAATGGGAGAAAGGACTGAGAGAAGACAAGTGTGGTCAAACATAGTAAATAAGGAGACACAACAGGTTGAGGTAAGGTTGGAAAGAGTCAGAGAACAGATTATGCAGGGCCTTGTAGGCTTTTTTAAGGAGATTGGATTTTTATTCTAAGTACAACACAAAGCCTTGGAAGTGTTATAAACAGGAGCATGGTCATCCATTTTGTGCCGTAAGAGGATTACTTTTGCAGTTGTGTGCATCCAGATGAAACAAAGGAGAATCAGAGACTAGTTGGGAAGGTGCTGAGGTAATCTAAGCTGTGCCTTGGAAAGAAATAATTTTTTTTAAATCAGTGCCCGCCCCCCCCCCCCTTTTTTTTTTTTTTTTTTTTGAGATAGAGTCTTGCTTTGTTGCCCAGGCTAGAGTTCAGTGGCATGATCTCAGCTCACTGCAACCTCCACCTCCTGGGTTCAAGTGATTCTCTGCCTCAGCCTCCCAAGTATCTGGGACCACAGGCATGTGCCACCACACCCAGCTAATTTTTATATTTTTTGTAGAGACAGGATTTCACCATGTTGGCCAGGCTGGTCTCAAACTCGTAGCCTCAAGTGACCTATCCGTCTTGGCCTTCCAAAGTGTTGGGATTACAGGCGTGAGCCACCATGCCCGGCCTAAAAATCAGTGTTTTAACACCATAAAGGTTTAATTTTTGATCATATAATACACTAGTCAAGTTGTATAGCTCTCTTAGGCAACTCTCAAGAATAACTTAAAAATCCAGGCTCTGCCCATATTTTGACACTGCTGTCTTTAGTACATGGCCTTTTGCTTATCATCAGGAAAGGGAATAGTGTGGATCATGACTTAGGGGTTTTATGACCATGCCTGGAAGTGATCTACTATGCCGGTGTATGCCCAGTAGTCAGAACTCAATCACACTGTCCCAATTCTAACTGCAGGGGAGGCTAGGAGATAGAGTATTCACTTGTGGCCAGGAGGTAAGAGGTGATGATGGCCTTGACCTGAGAGAAGTAGTAGAGATGGAGGGAAATGGGTGAATCCTTGCCTCTACCCTGTTAGCCTTATGTCCTTTCATTCTCCATTGTACTTATGTGATCTAGTTAAATTAGACCCCTCGATGTAGTCAAATGAGACTACCAGCTCTTCTCCCAGTGTTCCCTGCCTGGAATATGCCTCTGTTTCATAACACCGCTTGTCTTGTAAAATTGAAAGCCCAAATCAGATGTCAGTTTCTCCACAGTCTCCTCTGATTCCTTCCATACTGGAGTAATTTCTTCTGTTCAGCTCTTAGAGCAGCAGTACTTTGTTTTGTCTCTTTATTATATAAGCTCCTTGAGAGCCAGGGCCTTGCACATTTATCTCTATTTTCTCAAGAACATAGCACAATGATAGGCATTTAATAAAAGTGACAAATTTAAATAAATTTGCTTTATTATTGTTTCTGTTGTATGTAAACCACGCAAAGATAGGACTGTATCTTGTTAACATTTGTATTCCTAGCACCCAGGACAGTAGACAGTCAATGTATGTCTGAAACAAAGAGTGGATATTTGATGTAGCTATAGAATACAATAGAGTCATACTGTGTTTACATGACTCACTTAAACTCAGCTGTGTGTTCAGACAGTAGAAAAATTTTAACATCTGTGTTTCTCCCTGCCCTTTGGCTTAATTACTCATGCCTTATGGTTAGATAATGATTAGTGCCCTCATGCATCTACTATTCTCAGTCTCTCATTGACAGCAGTCCAGTGGCCCCAAATCAGGCTGCACCAAGTTGAGTCCAATCATTGAAAGCAGAGTGCTTTTTTGGTACAGATGTGGCTGCTGTCTGCAACCAGCTCACTTTATCCACATAGATCTGAGGAAAAGACATCAATTCTAGAGCTGGAGGAAGAACTAGCTCTGTTGCACCTACTGAGAAATGGTAGTGTTCTGTATTTTAGGGACATTTTAAGGAGCTTTCAAGGATAATTTCAACTGTATGGTGTTTTTAACTTGCCTGCTCACTGGCTGTAACTCTTCTATAGTAGAAAAGTACTGTACTTAACAGACCTATTTGAATTAGTGCTTTGCCACACACCATTTGGATAACCTTTCTAGATCTCAGTTTTGTAGTTTGTGAAATGGTAGAATTACAGACTTCACAGCATTGTTAATTTTTTTTTTTTTTTTTTGAGACGGAGTTTCACTCTTGTTGCCCAGGCTGGAGTGCAGTGGCGTGATCTCGGCTCACTGCAACCTCTGCCTCCTGGATTCAAACAATTCTCCTGCCTCAGCCTCCCAAGTAGCTGGGATTACAGGCATGTGCCACCACACCCAGCTAAATTTGTATTTTTAGTAGAGATGGGTTTCATCATGTTGGTCAGGCTGGTATTGAACTCCTGACCTCAGGTGATTCGCCCACCTTGGCCTCCCAAAGTGTTGGGATTACAGGCATGAGCCATTGCACCTGGCCGTTGTTAAGATTTTTAATGAGATAATTATGAGAGTAATTTGTAAATTTTAAAGTATCATGTAAATGTAAGAAATGTAAGTAGTTTTACGTGTACCTCAGTGTTGCTGTATTTGCTTATAATCTCTCTTTTTTCTTTTTCCACTCCTGGATTGCAGTGGTGCAATCTCAGCTCACTGCAACCTCCACCTCCTGAGTTAAAGCAATCCTCTGACCCAGCCTCCCACATAGCTAGGACCACAGGCATGCACATCACATCCGGCTAATTTTTATATTTTCAATAGAGATGGGGTTTTACCATGTTGACCAGGCTGGTCTTGAACTCCTGACCTCAGGTGATCCGCTGGCCTTGGCCTCCCAAAGTGCTGGGATTACAGGTGTAAACCACCGTGCCCAGCCTATAATCATCTCATGTTTCTTCACTCAGCATTACCTTCTGTGTTCATAGAACTTCTTTTATTTCCTCTTTGCTGCTTTGTCCTGTCACAGCAATAAGAAAATGTTGTTTACCTTTTTTATTGGCCTTGCAAGGAGGTACTGAAAAGCCTTAGTGTACTATATTTCCAGGCAGTTTATCATTTGGACTGATTGAGCCCATGAAAGGGAAGACTGATATCAGCCAGCACTTTTGGCTGAGTGAGTGACCATGCTGCCTTACCCTGTCTCAGGTCCTGGGGCAGCCAACCACAGGGGGCACTTCTGAATCTCCAGTGTCTTGAAATATAGTCATGCACCACATAATCATATTTCAGTTAATGATGGACTGCTTATACAACAGTGGTCTCATAAGCTTTTAATACTGTATTTTTACTATACTTTTCTATATTTAGATATGTTTAGATACACAAATGCTATTGCGAAACAGTTGCCTACAGTATTCAGTACAATAACATGCTACACAGGTAGGTAGCCTAGTAGCAATAGGCTGTACCATATAGCTAGGTGTGTAATAGGCTATACCATCTAGCTTTGTGTAAGTACATAGTCAGGGTTCTCTAGAGGGACAGAACTAATGGAATAGATACAGGATATATCTATCTATCTATATATATATATAAAGGGGAGTTTATTAAGTATTAACTCACACAATCACAAGGTCCCACAATAGGCCATCTGCAGGCTGAGGAGCAGGGAGAGCCAGTCCAAGTTCCAAAACTGAAGAACTTGGAGTCTGATGTTCGAGGGCAGGAAGCATCCAGCATGGGAGAAAGATGTAGGCTGGGAGGCTTAGGCCAGTCTCACCTTTTCACATTTTTCTGCCTGCTTTATATTCACTGGCAGCTGATTAGATGGTGTCCACCAGATTAAGGGTGGGTCTGTGTTCCCCAGCCCACTGACTCAAATGTTAATCTCCTTTGGCAACAACCTCACAGACATATCCAGGATCAATACTGTGTATCCTTCAATCCATTCAACTTGGCACTCAGTATTAACTACCACAGTACACTCCATGATGTTTGCACAATGAAATGCCTAATGACACATTTCCCAGAATGTATCCCCATTGTTATATGACACCCGACTTAATGGTGAAAACACGTAAGGGGTGCAGCTTCTTCAACTCATTCTCTTTATTTGGTCTTTATTTTTTGCTGGTTTAGTTTGCTAGAGGATGGGTGCAATTAAATTTTTTTTCTTTGCCAATGTTGCTAAAATCCTCAGGAAAAGCAGAAAAGTTAAGAATGTGAGCATTTCTTTCCCTCTATTGCATCTCCTTTCACTGAAGTGAGGTAGTTTCTTTTGCAGTAAATAATCTGCCTTTGAATCAGCCAAGCCAACATTGCCATTGTGCTCTCCTACTTAAGTGCTTTATTGATCCACTAATTTACCATTTATTAACTGAGAATTCAGGAATCAGGATTCTCAGTGAGTTCTTAATATCAACGTACAAATAATTCTTGGTTTTGTGAAAGCTGTACTTTAAATACATTCTCTTTGAAAGGGCAAACTGGGATTTCATATGGAGGTAAATATGATACAGCTATTGATTGCATTTTGTGCTAAGAATTAAAGGAGTGCTTCCCTAAGCCATTGTGTGTATGTCAGATGACTGATTGCCATAAAGAATAAGGTATTTCAGGTAGCAGGAGCTGGCACCACACATCTTTGTAAGCTGCATGTAGGTATATAGTTGATTTATTTTAGAGTAATATATTTTTGTTAATTATTTTTTTCTAGTTATTAAAATACATGGTCATTATAAAAGTTTTAGAATTATAGAAAAATAGAAAATCCAGATTACTCAATCTCATTATCCTGACATAGTACTTGACTTTTATTATTTATTTATTTTGAGATGGAGTCTTACTCTGTAACCCAGGCTGGAATGCAGTGGTGCAATCTTGGCTCCCTGCAAACTCTGCCTCTCCGGGCTCAAGCAATCCTTCCCCCTCAGCCTTCCAGGTAGCTAAGCCCAGAAGTGTATACCATCATACCTGGCTAATTTTTTTATGTTTATGGTGGAGACAAGATTTCATCATGTTGCCCAGGCTGTAATTGACTTTTGTTACTTTGTATCTTGAATAATTTGCTTTTGAAAATCATTGTATTATATATCCCATCGGGTTTTGGTTTAAGAAAAATGGACTGCTTCTTATTCATAAGTGGAAGTAGAAGAGGGATTGACACAAATAATCCACACAGTGGCCAAATAAAAAATAATGCAGGAAAAAAAATAATAATGCAGGGCCAGGTGCATTGGCTCATGCCTATAATCCCAGCACTTTTGGAGGCTGAGATGGGTGGATCACTTGATATCAAGAGTTCAAGACCAGCCCAACATGGCAAAACCCTGGCCCTACTCAAAATACAAAAAAAGTTTGCTGGGTATGGTGGCGCACGTCTGTAGTCCCACCTACTTGGGAAGTGAGGCAGGAGAATCACTTGAACCCAGGAGACAGAGGTTGAAGCGAGCCAAGATCGCACCACTGCACTCCAGCATGGGTACCAAAGTGAGACTCTGTCTCAAAAACAAACAAAAGTAATAAAAGTTGAATATCCCTTATTTAAGGTGTTTTGGACTTCAGACTTTTTAGGATTTTGTAATATTTTGCATTATGTTGGTCGAGCAACCGAAATCCAAAGTGAGCATTTCATTTGAGCATGATGTCAACACTCAAAATAGTATTTTGGAGAGATCCAAGATGGCCGATTAGCAACAGCTCAGGAATGTAGCTCCCAGTGAAAGCGCAGAGAATGAGTGGACGCCGCACTTTCCGACGAATTTTTGTTGCCCACAGACCGGGAGATTCCCAGCAGAGGAGCCACATGGGTCGCCAGCGCGACTCTTTTGGCCGGCATGGCTGTTTTGCCGGTGCCCCAGCACAGTGCTTCTCAGTGTGGAGCATACGGACGGATGGGCTCGGCTGGTCCCATCCCCACAAGGAAAACAGCAA
>CAUYQU010013472.1:0-35765 GCA_963574635.1 Cheracebus regulus | reverse complement strand
GGCGGAGGGGCTGGGGCCTGGAATCCTGGGTCTGAGGGAGGAGGGGCTGGGGTCTGGACTCCTGGGTCTGAGGGAGGAGGGGCTGGGGTCTGGACTCCCGGGTCCGAGGGAGGAGGGGCTGGGGTCTGGACTCCCGGGTCTGAGGGAGGAGGGGCTGGGGTCTGGACGTCTGGGTCTGAGGGAGGAGGGGCTGGGGTCTGGAGGCCTGGGGTAGGCGGTCTTGAGGAACCCGATCCAGGTGCCGGCCCGCGCTCTTTCTTTCGGGGACCGGAGCACACCGCGAGCCACGCCCCGTTCCGGACCGGCCAAGCCCCGCCTCTCTCGGCCTGGGCCCCTCCCCAACCTTCCCAGGCCCTGGAAGGATCTCGGAGGCGAAGCGAAGTTGCTAGAAGAGACTTCAGAGGACACCGGTGGAGATGGAACAGCCAAAGGACGGGGCTGGGCCCGAAGGGTGAGACAAACGAAGACCTCCTGAGAGGGGGACAGAGACCCAGAGAGAGGAGGAGACAGAGAAAACCCGAGAGAAATGGCGCGCTGAGCAGACCTGCGTAGAGAATCAAAAAACAAGGCTCAAGTACCATCTCGTAGAAACAGAATCTTAGAGGATCTTGGTGAAACAGTTGAGCAAGATATTTAGAAACAGGCGGAGAGCTAGAAACGGATACTCACCAAATTTGTTTTTGGTTTATTTTGTCCCCCGCCCCTCCAAGACGGAGTCTTGCACCGTCTTCCACCCAGGCTGGAGGGCAGTGGCCTGATCTTGGCTCCCTGCAACCTCCCGGGTTCAGGCCTACCGAGTAACTGGGATTACAGGCATGTGACACCAGGCCCGGCTGATTTTTGTATTTTGAGTAGAGACAGGGTTTCACCATTTTGGCCAGGCTGGTCTTGAACTCCTGACTTCAGGTGATCTGCCCACCTCGGCCACAGTGCTAGGATTACAGGCGTAAGCCACCACGCCTGGCCCAGACATTTTAAAGAACAAACCAAGAAATGTGAAGACTCCAGGGATCACCAGAGGGCTAGAGAAATTGTAGCTGTCCACTGTTTTAGCACTTACCAGACCCAGCCCTGGCATACACGCCTTTGGTACCACCCAAAGCCATCTGTGGCGATAAACAAGGTTTGGAATAGGAAAACGACTCGTCCAAAGATACGCCACCATAAGCGGGGCAACCAGAAATTGGAACTGAGTTGTCTGATGCTGAAGTTAATGGCAGGGCGCTGTCTGTTTCTCTATAGACACGGATTAGAAACAGACAGAAGTGGGTGAGGAAGTCACAGGGGGACACTGAGGATGGAGAGAGGGCTACTCTGAGCAGAGGTCGAGACAGCCCAGCAGCAAGAAGGAAGGAAGGAAGGAGATGCTGAGTCCCACTGACGTGTCTTTTTGTCTTTCTAGGAACAACCTGTCCCCGCCATCGCCTGGGACTGAGCCATGGACCCCTTCCACTGTCCCAGCCCTGCCACCCTGGCTGCCGGGCGTCACAGACCCCACCCACCTGGGGCTCCCGGAGAGCGTGGCCTCTGTCACCGTGCCCATACGCCTGGACACCCTCTCCTGCCTCCTGCACAGTGCCCTGCTTGGGGTCTACACCCTCCAACAGTCCTTGCCCTCTTGCCCCTGCTACCCCCAGGCAGGCCACAACCAGCCAGGCACAGTCAGGAGGCCTCTGAGGGGACGCGGGGGCTGGGAATTCAGGCACAGGCCAGGCTGGGGCCGGGGCCCGCATCGATGGGGTCCCGGGAGAGCCGAGCAGCCAGAGAGGGGCCGGGCAGGGGGCCTTGGGGCTGGCCCCAGGACCCTGCCAATGATGCCTGCCCAGGATGGGAGGAAGGAAGCTGAAGGTCCAGAGCCACCCCTGGAAACACCACCGGCTGCTGAGGACTGGGAGACAGAGTACTAGGATCCCGGAGTGACCTCAGCTCTGTCAGAAGAACCCCAGGAAGCATCTTGTTCCCATCCTCCCCTGTCCCCCAAACCATGGTCCCAGGAGTAGTTCCTGTGATCCACTTGGTGAACCTGACCTAAGTCACCTGACTTCGAATCCCAAGCCAGAAGAAAACCCTGAAGGCCATGCCAGGCCTGTCTCCTTGATGGCCTCAACCCCATGCCCAGCGCCATCCCCAACCACAATCACAATCCTTGCCTGATTCTCGACCCCCAGGGCTCCTCCAACCCCGTCCCCTACCCTCTTCCGAAGCCCAAAGCCGCCACTCTGCCTCTCTGTTCCCCACTCTCAACACCCTATTCCCAAGCCCATTCATTCCCATCTCTGCCCCCAATCCCAGCTGCACTTCTGCGCCTCAACCCTAAGCCACCCTTGTTACCAACCCCTTCCTCCTCAGGCCGCCTTTAATGTCCTCTGAAACTACAGCCCCGAAGAGCCCCGTCCTCAACGTCAGCCACAGCTCACCTTCCTTCCTGTCCCAGCCCCAACTGTGATAGCCCCATGATGCCACCCCACAAAGAAGCCCACTGGTCCAACACATCCAGACACCTGTGACTCCCCCCACCCCACTGCCTGCTCTTCAGGTAGGAAGCCCTGGTTGAACAATAAACGCGTGATTCTCCCTGTATCTTGTGTGTCTGTGTCTGTGTGTGCATGCACGCTTACACGGCTCAGCCAAAGCTGGGATTGCTGTGAGCAAGGCTGGTGATAATGTAGTGTGTCCAGGGGAGGGTCACAGAGGTCAGTGAGCAGCAGCTGGGGGCAGGGAACCCCCTGGATGCCTGCTTCAGCGAATTCCATTTGAGGCCTCTGCCAGCACTGCATTTCTGCCTGCTGGAAGCTGCTGGGTCGTGGGACCATTGTGTAGGGAGGCTTAAGGGATTTGGAGAACCTAAGGGGGCCGAGGGGCCAGTGCCTAGGCTCAGCTCAGTCTGCACAGAGGGGCTGTGGCAGAAGGAGGGCTCGGCAGGCTCTGCCACTCAGGTAGGCACCAGGCATGCGACCTGCAGCCCCCTCTTCCCCAAGTCCCAGGAGTCTAGGGTCCCAGCTCCTCCTTCTCCTAGGACCTGGTGTCCCACTCGCTATCCCCTAGCTCCTTCCTTCCCCAGCACCCAGGAATCCAGGCCCCTGGGCCCGGCCTCCCCTAGGACTCAGGAATCTAGGCCGCCAGCCTATTTATTCCTTGCTGAGAACCTGGAAGTCCAGGCCCCCGCCCTCTCTTTCCCAGGATGCAAGGCTCCAAGAATCCAGCCCCTGCTCCCTCTCGCCTTTCCGGGATCCCTACCATCCTCCTCCGTCAGACCCAGGAGTCCAGGCCCCCAGTCCCCTCCTCCCCCAGGACCCAGGCGTCCAGGTCTCCATCTCTTTCTCCCAGGCACCTGGCATTCCACTCCTGAGCCCTTTCTTCCCCCAGTTCCTTCCTCCATCAAGTCCCAGGAATTCAGCTCCCAACCCCATCTCTCCCCTTCCCCACAGATCACCATGTACAGCTTCATGGGTGGTGGCCTGTTCTGTGCCTGGGTGGGGACCATCCTCCTGGTGGTGGCCACGGCAACAGACCACTGGATGCAGTACCGGCTGTCAGGTTCCTTCGCCCACCAGGGCCTGTGGCGGTACTGCGTGGGCAGCAAGTGCTACCTGCAGACAGAGAGCATCGGTGAGCCCCCCGGCCAGGGTCCGGGCCGCGCCTGGGTAAAGAGCAGGGCGAACCTCGGGGCCCAAGGACACCTGTATTCCAGATGGAGAACTCTGCGGCTCAAAGAGGGAAAGGGAGCAGTCCAAGGTCACTCAGCATGGAGGGGGGCAGGACTGGGACTTCAGGGTTGCTTTCTAGCTGCAGTTACAGGGGTGCTGGTTTAGACGTTAAGTTGGGAGAGGTGGCGTTTCTTGACACCTCAAAGGTGTCATGCACAGCAGTTGGGGTTAGTGTCACGGAACAGCATTTTCTAAATATTTACTATGGACCAAGAACTGTGTTAGGTACTGGGGGATACAGAAGAAATATGGGCCCTGAATTTGCTAAATACTGCATTAAGTACTTTTTCCTACTTACAGTGTGCCAGGCCATAGAGATACATAGAGATATATAGTATATTGCATGTTACCTAGCATCTGTAATATATTAATAAGTGAATATATACTTCATTATGTGTAATATATGCAATTTATTATTATATATAACATAATATATAATATATGCAATATATTATGTAATAAATTAACATATAATGTAGAGCATATTATATTGCACACTTATTACATATTATGTACATTAACAAATTAATATACAATATAGTATATTATGCATGCACCTATATTATATAATAAATAACTAATACATAATATATTGTATATAATATGCTACATATTATATAATAATGCATATATAATATATTGTATATAATATATAATGTAGAATCCATTATATTACACATTCATTAGCTAATAGATAGCATATAATATATTATGCTATGTCCCGTATAATAAATTAATAATGTATATATTATACAATATGTTATATAATAAATTAATATATAATGTAGAGCATATTATATTGCACACTTGTTATATGATATGTTAATAAATTTGGCCGGGCGTGGTGGCTCACACCTATAATCCCAGCACTCTGGGAGGCCAAGGTGGGCAGATCACCTGAGGTCAGGAGTTTGATCAGCCTGGCAAAAAAGGTGAAACCCTGTCTCCACTAAAAACACAAAAATTAGCTGGGCATGGTGGTGCGCACCTGTAATCCCAGCTAGTCAGGAGGCTGAGGCAGGAGAATCGCTTGAACCCGGGAGGCGGACGCTGCAGTGGGTTCAGATGGCATCACTGCACTCCAGCCTGGACGACAGAGGAAGACTCTGTCTCAAAAATAAACAAATAAAAGATATTCATTCATTCGTTCGTTCATTAATAATATATAATATATTGAGTATTACTACTAGTTCTAGCAATAATAATACCTGGCATTTATTGAGTACTTACTGTGCCCTACGTGCTATGCTAAGCACTTTACATGGATAATCTCCCTTCCATCTCCTAACAACACTAAGGGCAGTTCAAGTGTATGTAAGAATGAGATATGAGGCTGGGCGCGGTGGCTCACGCCTCTAATCCCAGCACTTTGGGAGGCCGAGGTGGGTGGATCACGAGGTTGGGAGTTCAAGACCAACCTGGCCAAGATGGTGAAACCCCATCTCTACTAAAAATACAAAAATTAGCCAGGCGCAGTGACACGCACATGTAATCCCAATTACTCAGGAGGCTGAGGCAGGAGAATTGCTTGAACCCAGGAGGTGGAGGTTGCAATGAGCCAAGACTGTGCCATTGCACTCCAGCTTGGGTGACAGAGTGAGACTCTGTCTCAAAAAAAAAAGAAGAATGAGACATGAGATTTGACCTCAGAACTCACACATCCTCTTGAGTAGTTGAGGGGAAGAGCTGAGCCTCGCTGTGCTGGATGTGACAGGCACAGGAGACTTCACCCATCCATCTCACCAAGCGAGTCCTGAGAGAGAGGCAGTTTGATGCCCGTTTCTTGGAGGGGTAGACTGAGGCAGGAAGAAGTGGAAAGGCTTGCCTGGGGCCAACAGCTTCAGGGTCTGGTCTGACTCCATACTTCCTTCTCATTTCTGGCTGTCTCACTCATGACACTTCTACATTTCTCCTGCCTGCCTCACACTGGGAATTGCCTGAGGGACAGCCCTGAGTCACCTATCTTATCTCTCCCCAGGATGCAGGAGGCAGGGAGGCTTGGTGAAGGTCTTCCATTTTTTTGTTTTCTTTCTTTCTTTTTTTTGAGACAGAGTCTTGCTCTGTCGTCCAGGCTAGAGTGCAATGGTGTGATCTCAGCTCACTGCAATCTCCGCCTTCTGGGTTCAAGCAATTCTCCTTGCCTCAGCCTCCCAAGTAACTGGGATTACAGGCGCCCACTATCACACCTGGCTAATTTTTGTATTTTTAATAGAGATGGGGTCTCACCATGTTGGCCAGGCTGGTCTTGAACTCCTGACCTCAGGTGATCTGCCCGCCTTGGCCTCCCAAAGTGCTGGGATTTCAGGCGTGAGCCACCATGAAGGCCTTCTGTTTGACAATATCACAACCACAAAACTGAAAACTTCAGGAACATGCCTCAGTCCTATGGATTCTTGGGTGTTTGTCAAAATAGCTGGCTTAATTTGCTCACCAACTGTAATTCACTCACCAAAATTAGAGCAGGAGCCTTAATTTGCTTCCCAGGGACCAAACCCAAGTGCAGATGGGTTTTATTGGGTCTGCTTGGTGTTTTTAAAGTTTCTGAATTAGTTGCTGGTATTTGTTTGTTTGTTTGTTTGTTTATTTAGAGTTAGAGTCTCACTCTGTAGCCCAGGTTGGAGTACAGTGGCACAACCTCGGCTCACTGCAACCCCTGCCTCCCAGGTTCAAGCAATTCTCCTGCCTCGGCCAGGTTTAAGCAATTCTCTCCTGCCTCGGCCAGGTTCAAGCAATTCTCTCCTGCCTCGGCCTCCGGAGTAGCTGGAATTACAGGCGCTTCCCACCACGCCCAGCTAATTTATGTATTTTTAGCAGAGACAGGGTTTCACCATGTTGGCCAAGCTGATCTTGAACTCCTGACCTCAAGTGATCCACCTATGCCAGCCTCCCAAAGTGCTCAGATTGATTATAGGAGTGAGCCACCGTGCCTGGCCAGTTGCTGGTATTTAAAAATCTGGAGTTTTTAACCTAAAAATCTGGATTTGCAGCTCTTTTCGGAAAAAAAAAATCCAAACTTTCATGCCACCAGGACCACAAGTCAGCTGGGTATGAGCAGCAGCTACGCCTTTAAATGACCAGTCATGGTTCCTTCAAGAAACAGACATCACATGACAATGTGAATAGGAAAGGTTTTCTGTGATGACAGACTGACAGGCAATACACTGGCAATCAATATATGGGGCGCACATGGCCAGTTCATCCCACTCTCCACCCCAGCCGGTTGTGACCCCCAAGATCCCCTGTCCTGATATGCAACTGAAGCCACGCCTTAAAGCTGTTTGCATTTTCCACTCTTAGCATAACCATGGGAAACAAACTGTAACGTGCTCCATAAGTCCTCCAGACTCTTAAATACCCAGAGATATCTGTATTCAATATTTATTTTTTTGTTTGTTTTAATTGAGATGGAGTTTCGCTATTGTCACCCAGGCTGGAGTGCAATGGTGTGATTTCGGCTCACTGCAACCTCCACCTCCTGGGTTCAAACGATTTTCCTGCCTCAGCTCCTGAGTAGCTGGGACTACAGGCATGTGCCACCGTGCCCAGCTAATTTTTGTATTTTTAGTAGAGACAGGGTTTCGTCATGTTGGCCAGGCTGGTCTTGAACTGCTGACCTCAGGTGATCTGCCTGCCTCAGCCTTCCAAAGTGCTGGGATTTCAGGCGTGGACCATCGCACTCAGCCTCATTATTTCATTTGACCTGATTTTTGTAGAAACAGCATGTCGCTGTATTGCCCAATGTTGTTTCAAACTCCTGGCTTCGGATGGACATGGTGGCTCAGCCTGTAATCCCAGCACATCGGGAGGCTGAGGTAGAAGGTTCACTTGAGCCTAGGAGTTCGAGACCAGCCTATGCAACATACGGAGACCCCATTTCAACAAAAAATAAAAAATTAGCTCTTTTCCGGTTAGCGCGGCAGGAGAAGCCATGAGCAGCAAAGTCTCTCGTGACACCCTGTACGAGGCGGTGCGGGAAGTCCTTCACGGGAACCAGCGCAAGCACCGCAAGTTCCTGGAGACGGTGGAGTTGCAGATCAGTTTGAAGAACTATGACCCCCAGAAGGACAAGCGTTTCTCGGGCACCGTCAGGCTTAAGTCCACTCCTCGCCCCAAGTTCTCCGCGTGTGTCCTGGGGGACCAGCAGCACTGTGACGAGGCCAAGGCCGTGGATATCCCCCACATGGACATCGAGGCGCTGAAAAAAAAAAGAATAAAAAACTGGTCAAGAAGCTGGCCAAGAAGTATGATGCATTTTTGGCCTCAGAGTCTCTGATCAAGCAGATTCCACGAAGGCCTAAATAAGGCAGGAAAGTTCCCGTCCCTGCTCACACACAATGAAAACATGGTGGCCAAAGTGGATGAGGTGAAGTCCACGATCAAGTTCCAAATGAAGAAGGTGTTATGTCTGGCTGTGGCTGTTGGTCATGTGAAGATGACAGACGATGAGCTTGTGTATAACATTCACCTGGCTGTGAATTTCTTGGTGTCACTGCTCAAGAAAAACTGGCAGAATGTCCGGGCCTTATATATCAAGAGCACGATGGGCAAGCCCCAGCGCCTATATTAAGGCAAATTTGAATAAATTCTACTACCAGTCCCCTCAAAAAAAAAAAAAATAATAATAATAAATAAAAATAAAAAATTAGCTGGGCACGGTGGTGTGCTCCTGTGGCCCCAGCTGCTCAGGAGGCTGAAATGGGAGGATCACTTGAGCCCAGAAGTTCAAGGCTGCAGTGAGCTAAGATGGAGGCACTGCACTCCAGCCTGGGCGACAGAGCAAGACCCTGTCTCAAAACATAATAATAAGATAAGGTAAATACTTTAAACCACCCGCCCCCCTCCCCCCCCGCCCCCCGCTCCGGCCTCAAGCAATCCTCCTGCCTCGGCCTCCCACAGTGCTGGGATTCCAGGCCTGAGCCATCATGACCGGCTTGAATTAGCGTGCTGGGGCTGCCATGGCAAAGCCCCGCAGACTGGGTGGCTTGAAGAATAGAAACGTGTGGTCCCACAGTTCTGGAGGCCAAAAGTCCAAAATGAAGATGTGGGCAGAATCAATCCCTCCTGAGGGCTGCGAGGGACAACCTGTTCCATGTCCCTCCCTCCCTGGCTACTGGTGACTTTCTGGGAATCTTTGGTGTCCCTGGTTTAGAGATGCGCCATCCCGATTCCAACCTTCCTCACACACGGCATTTCTCCTGAGACCATGTCTGTGTCCAGATTCCCCTTTTTATAAGGACATCAGTCTTTGTTTTATGTTTTGTTTCGTTTTTGAGATGGAGTCTTTCTCTGTTGCCCAGGCTGGAGTGTAATGGCACAATCTTGGCTCACTGCAACCTCCACCTCATGGGTTCAAGTGATTCTCCTGCCTCAGCTTTCCTAGTAGCTGGGATTACAGGCACCTGCCATCACACCTGGCTAATTTTTGTATTTTTAGTAGAGACGAGGTTTCACCATGTTGGCCAGGCTGGTCTTGAACTCCTGACCTCAGGTGATCTGCCTGACCAGTGGCAAAACCCTGTCTCTACTAAAAACACAAAAAATATCCGGGTGTGGTGGCACACACCTATACTCCCAGCTACTCGGGACCTGAGGCAGGAGAATCACTTGAACTCCAGAGGTGGAGGCTGCAGTGAGCAGAGATTGTGCCACTGCATTTCAGCTTGGGTGATAGAGGGAGACTCAGTCTCTAAAAAAAAAAAAAAAACAGAGAGAGAAACGTGAGAGAGAATAGTAATTAGCAGAAAAACACAGGGAATCAGCATTCATTCATTCATTCGTTCATTCAACAAACATTTCCTGAGGCCAGAATGTAAACCAAATGTGTGGTGGGGTGTTTGTGACTCAGAACCAACCCAGTGCCTGTCCTCAAGGAGCAATCAGGCTGGAGGGAGAGACAGACAAAGAGAGTCACAACCCTTAGCTGTGGGTGAAGATAATGACTGAGGGGTGGGCAGATCCTTCCTAGAGGAGGGGTCTTGGCAGCTGGGCTTTGGAGTATGAGTAGGAGTTTGCCAGGTAAAGAAGAGGGCATTTGCAAAGAAGGGAAGGACAAGCTGAGTTAGGAATATAGAAAGGGGCAAGGCATTTTCATCTTAGAGGTAGCAGCAGATCTCACTTAGAGCAGGGGAGGCATGGGAGTGACCATGGGGTGCCCTCACAGCATACTGGAATGCCACCCGGGCCTTCATGATCCTGTCCGCCCTATGCGCCACCTCTGGCATCATCATAGGCATCATGGCCTTCGCACAGCAGCCTACCTTCTCCCGAATCTCCCGGCCCTTCTCTGCTGGCATCGTGTTTTTTGCCTCAAGTGAGTAAACCCACCCTCTCCCTACCCTTCTCCTCACTCTCATCTCAAACCCCAGTCTGTCCCCACCCCCTAACACCATTCTCACCCCTTACTCCTCCTCACACTCAATCCCACCCTACCCTAATCCCAACCTCACACCCCAAACCAACCTCAGGACTATTCTTAGTTCCAGTCTATTCCGACACCAGCTGGTGTTCTACAGTTCAGTTCTGGCGCTATTCACCTAAAATTAGTGTCAGACTCCACAGGTTAAGAGCACAGTCCCTAGCAAGACTGCCCCCACCTCAGATACAAGCTGCCAGTGGGGTCCCTGGGCCACTCATGTTTTTGATCCATTGGCTACAAACTAGGAGGCTCCCAAGACCCACTCAAATTCAAAAATTTGCTGGAATAACTCAGAATGCAGGAAAGTGCTATATTTACAATGATAGTTTCATTATAGAGGACACAACTCAGGCCCAGGCAAATGAAGAGACACAGAGGGCAGAGTCTAGGAAAGCCCCAAATGCGGAGCTTCCAAGCCCTCTTCCTGTGGAACCAGGGGTCACCCTCCCAGCACACAGATGGTTTCACCACTAGGGAGCTCCGCTGAGCTTCAGTATCCAGAGGTTTTTACTGGAGTCTTGTTAAACAGGCATGACTGATTGAATCATTAGCCACTGACTGAACTCAGTTTCCAGCTTTCTTTCTTCCCCGATATCAAATGGTTCAGAGTCCCAACCCTCTAATACTGTGGTTGGCCTGCCTTCCTCCCTCCCTCCCTCCTTCCTTCCCTTCTCCTTCCTGCCTGCCTGCCTTCCTTTTCCTTTTCCTTTTCCTTTTTTGAGATGGGGTCTTGCTCTGTCACCCAGGCCGGAGTGCAGTGCCATGATCTCAGCTCACTGCAGCCTCCACCTCCCAGGTTCAAGTGATTCTCCTGTTTCAGCCTCCTGAGTAACTGGGATTACAGGTGTCCACCATTTTGGGGTTTGTTTTGTTGGGTTTTTTTTTCTTTTCTTTTTTTCTTTTTTTTAATTACTCACTCAGGTGAGATGCTTTGTTATTTTTGAGACAGATTCTCATTCTGTGGCCCAGGCTGGAGTGCAGTGGTGTGATCTCAGCTAACTGCAACCTCCGCCTCCCAGGTTCAAACGACTCTCTTCCCTCAGTCTCCCGAATAGCTGGGACTACAGGCGCCTGCCACCCCTTGCGGCTAATTTTTGCTTTTTTGGTAGAGATGGGGTTTCACCATGTTGGCCAGGCTGGTCTAGAACTCCTGACCTTGGGATCCGCCCGACTCAGCCTCCCAGAGTGCTGGGATTACAGGTACGAGCCACTGCCCCGCCTGGTTGGTCTTTCTGAAGACCACACCCAACGCTGAGTCATCTCATCCATTATGTAAATTCAGGTTGGGCCCAAGAGGCCCAAGAATAACAAACACCCGCCTATGATTCAGGAAATTCCAAATATGGATTCTCCCTCCCAGGGACCGGAGACAATGGCCAGTTATAATACAAAGCAGAACCATGTCCAACCCCATCCCAACCCTAACCCCCAATCATCTTGACCCTGACTTTCAACTCAACCCCCATCCTCACTCTTATCCCCACCCTCAACCTACTGCGAGCCCTTTCCCCAACCTTACCCCCCACCCCCATCGTCGGCTCCCGGCCCATCTCCAAAACCACACCCAGCCTTAGTCCCACCTGCGTCCTACCGCCCTCTCTCCCCAGCCCTTTTTGTCTTGTTGGCCTTGGCCATCTACACCGGAGTCACCGTCAGCTTCCTGGGCCGCCGCTTTGGGGACTGGCGCTTTTCCTGGTCCTACATCCTTGGCTGGGTGGCAGTGCTTATGACCTTCTTTGCAGGTACTGGGGACAAGGGGCAGGAAGGTCAATGTCCGGGGCAGCGTGGGCAGCAGATCTGGTAGCAAGATGATAGGGTGTCTCATGTGGGTCCCACAGCACTGGGTCAGGAGGGAGACTCCAGGCCTCTGGAGTCTGGGGGCTGTGGATACCCAGGGAGAAAGGGAGTAGAGTGTTGGGCTCTCTTGGGGTGGAATGGGGCTGGGAGGAGTTTTGGGGGTCAACTGTAACTTCTTCTCATGCAGGGATTTTCTACATGTGCGCCTACCGGATGCATGAATGTCGGCGCCTGTCCACACCCCACTAAGCCCAAATGTGTCCCCCAACTTCATCTGGAAGTTAAAGTGAGGCCACTGAAGAGGAGGAGGGTCTAGAGGCCTGAAATCCTGGTTCCTAGGGGAATGAGGGGGGTCAGTTCTGGACTCTGGGTTGGTTGGGAGGCTGACTCCTGGTCCTAAGCTAGAAGGAGGAAGAAAGGGGCCTGTGGGAGGGAGCTGAGAAGACTCAAGTCCCCACCTGCCTGGCAGATTGTTAGAAAAATGGAATATCCATTAGAGCAACTTTCTGGGATCTAATAAAACTGATGTGAAACTACTAAAGTGTTCATCCTTGAGGGACTGGGATGGGGAGGAACCACTGTGAGAGTGGTGGGTGTGGGCAGGGGTGCTGTTTTTGTGTGTGTTGTTGTTGCCATCATCGTTTTGAGACAGAGTTTCACTCTTGTCGCCCAGGCTGGAGTGCAATGCTGCGACCTCAGCTCACTGCAACCTCTGCCTCCTGGGTTCAAGTGATTCTTCTGCCTCAGCCTCCCAAGTAGCTGGGAGTACAGGGGCCCACCCGCACACCTGGCTAATTTTTGTATTTTTAGTAGAGACGGGTTTCACCATGTTGGCCGGGATGGTCTCGAATTCCTGACCACAGGTGACCCACCCACCTCGGCCTCCCAAAGTGCTGGGTTTACAGGAGTGAGCCACCGTGCCCAGCCAAGGAGTGCTGTATTATGGAGGCCCGACCATCTCAGTTTCTCCAGGGAGGGAAACAGAGCTGAATCACACAGTCGCTGCCCAGGAGCTAACCACACTTCACCTTCAATAATGGATGTGTAAGATAATTGGACAAATGAAAAGATCTCTGAAAAACCTCCCTGTCCACCCCATCTCCAGTTGGCTCTCCCCAGCCTCCTCTCTCCTCCCCGCATGGGCCCCTCCAAAGGAAACACCAGAACCCTGAGCCTTCACCTCCTGCACCTGCTCTTCACACACTATTCCTTACTGTGATCTCTGCATTCACTCATTAGTGGTTGATTCTATTGATTGATGCTGGCTGGGTTCGGTGTCTCACCAGTAATCCCAGCACGTTGGAAAACCAAGGCAGGTGGATTAATCAAGGCTAGTTCCCCAGGCAACATGACAAAACCCCAACTCTATGGAAAAAAACAAATTAGCTGGGCATGTTGGTGTGTGCCTGTCCCAGCTACTCAGGAAGCTGAGGTGAGAGGGCTGCTTGAGCCGAGGAGGTTGAGGTTGCAGTGAGCTGTGATTGCGCCACTGCGCTCCAGCCTGAGTGACAGTAAAACTGTCTCAAAATCAAAAAATTAAAAAGCAAAGTAAAATAAATGGTTGCCAACTGCCATGAGATTTACTGATGTCTATCATAAAATAAGACTATTTCACAAGGCTGATTCTAATAATAAGACTATTGACTACAGCTATTCTAATAAATGTTATGTTTATAGAGGTTTATTCCCTAAAATAATATTTACTGGGGCATCAAATAAAAATGTTACTGTATTTATAGAGGCTTTCTCTAATAATAATGGCCACTGAAGCTTTCTCTGATAATGTATTGAGGCCTATTTAAACAGAAATATTTACTGAGCCTTATTCTAGTAATCATATTTATAGGGGCTTACTCTAGCAATAATGATATAATTATAACTCCAGATTCATGTTTCCAACTTACCTACTCAACCTACTTACTTACTCAACATTTCCACTTGAAAAGAGGCATCTCAAATCTCACATATCCAAAAATAAGTTCCTGATCTCACACACACCCCACATGCACCTCCCATGGTCTTCCCCACCTTAGGAAATGACAAACCATTTTTATCCAGCTGCTTAAGCCAACAACTTTGGGATTCAATGTCAGCTCTTTTTTTTTTTTTTTTTTTTTTGAGACAGGTTCTCACTCTCACCTAGGCTACAGCGCAGTGGCATAATCACAGCTCACTGCAGCCTCCACCTTCCAGGCTCAAGTGAGCCTCCCACCTTAGCCTCCTGAGCCACTGGGACTATAGGCACGCACCACTATGCTTGGGTAACTTTTTTACTTTTTTGTAGAGATGGGTCCTCCCACCTCAGCCTCCCAAAGTGCTGGGATCACAGGCATGAGCCACCCCAGCCAACCTGTGTCTGCTTTTGGTTTCCCATAGATCCTCAGAGACAGCACGTGGCACAGGGGAATCACTCAATAGGACATTTGTTGAACAATAAATATTTATTCAAGCCGATTGATAGCGCTGTTTGTTGGCTTACATAAAGTATTATTCATTGGGATGTACTCTAGTGATACTGAGAATTAATATCTTTTTATCATTATGATAATAGCCATTAAATATTATGACTAGAGTGGGCCTCGATAGAAATGATGATGCCTTCCATAATAACTGCTTACCATTATCATTCATTTCTTTAATAGAATGTAGGTTAATTGAGAATTAGTCTTTTATTTTTTTGAGTTGGAGTCTTGCTCCTTCACCCAGGCGGGAATACAGTGGTGCAATCTCGGCTCACTACAACCTCTGCCTCCTGGGTTCAAGGAATTCTCCTGCCTCAGCCTTCTGAGTAAGTGGGATTACAAGTGCATGCCACCACATCCAGCTAATTTTTTTTTTTTTTTTTTTTTGTATTTTTGGTAGAGATAGGGTTTCACCATGTTGGTCAGGCTGGTCTTGAACTCCTGACCTCAAGTGATCCACCCACCTTGACCTCCGAAAGTGGTGGGACTACAGGTGTGAATCACCACACCTGGCTGAGGATAAAAGTCTTATCTGATTTGTTTAATGCTCTATACTCAAATTTGGGGGGGACCCAAATTAATCAGATCTTATTTCTGCCTTAAAGTTCTTGAGGTCAGAAAGAACACAAGGGAAGTGTTAGAAGGAGAGAAAGTTTGGATCAGGCCAAGAAAAGGAGGGCCTAAGAAATAATCATTGGGGTACAGGTATGGACAGAGGGTCAAAGACTGGTGTGCAGTCCTGGGACTGCAGGGTGAAGACAGCAACACTGAAGACAGAACCAGCAGCAACAGAATATAGACCTGCTCTCTGGGTGTTCAGGGTGGGCCTCAGGGCCCGGCAGATCCTCAGAAGCAGCACAGCCCCTTGGAGTGACCCCCACAGGGGTCTTCCATGGCTGATGGGGACTACTGAGGAGCTTTCAAGCCCAGGAGAGGTTGAAAGGGGCTGGAGAAAGTTGGAAGAGACCTGGGGTGATTCAGAAAAACTGACAGTGCTTAGACAAGACTGATAGAGACCTAAGAAAACCAACATTTTGAACTGTGTGGCTAAACAGGTAACATGAGCTATGAACCCCAAAAATCTGAGACAGGTCTCAGTTAATTAGAAAGTTTAGGCTGGGTGGGGTGGCTCACATCTGTAATCTCAATACTTTGGGAAGGTGAGGCTGATGGATCATGAGGTCAAGAGATCGAGACCATCCTGGCCAACATGGTGAAACCCCGTCTCTACTAAAAATACAAAAATTAGCTGGGCGTGGCGGCATGCACCTGTAATCCCAACTACTCAGGAGGCTGAGTCAGGAGAATCGCTTGAACCCAGGAGGCAGAGGTTGCAGTGGGCTGAGATCGAGCCACCCCACTCCAGCCTGGCAACAGAGTGAGACTCCCTGTTAAAAAAAAAAAAAAAAAAAAAAAAAGTTTATTTTGCCAAGGTTGAAGACGTGTGTCCATGACACAGCCTCAGGAGGTCCTGATGACATGTGCCCAAGGTGGTCAGGGCACAGCTTGGTTTTATACATTTTAGGGAGACATGAGACATCAATCAATATATGTAAGAAGTACAATTGGTTCTTCCAAAAAGGCAAGGACAACTCAAAGCAGAAAGGGGCTTCCAGGTCACAGGTAGGTGAGAGACAAAAATTTGCATTCTTTTGAGTTTTTCTTTCTTTTTTTTCTTTTCTTTCTTTTTTTCTTTTTTTTAGATGGAGTCTAACTCTGTTGCCAGGCTGGAGTGCAGTGGTGCGATCTCAGCTCACTGCAACCGCCACCTCCTGGGTTCAAGTGATTCTCCTGCCTCAGCCTCCTGAGTAGCTGGGATTATAGCATGTGCTGCCAGGCCCAACTAATTTTTGTATTTTTAGTAGAGAGGGGATTTCACTATGTTGGCCAGGCTGGTCTTGAACTCATGGCCTCAGGTGATCCACCTGCCTAGGCCTCCCAAAGTGTTGAATTTGGAGTAGGGGCTGGGGTTAATAATGGAGAGGGGTTGGGTTTGGAGATGGAGTCGGGTTTGAGAATGAGACTGGCGTTAGATTTGAGGGTGGGAAAGGGTTAAGGGTTGAAGCTGGGATTAAGGATGGTGTTGAGTTTTGGAATTAGAATGGCATTAGGTTGGGAATGGGGTCAAATTGGGGGATGGGGTTGAGTGCGTAGTTGGTACTGAGAATGGAGTTCTATTCGAGGATAGGGATGAGCTTAAATTAGGGGTTAAAGCTGGGGTGGAGATTACAAATAGGGATGGGATTGGTTTGGAGTTGTGATCGGGAATGGGAATAGGGTTAACTTTGGGGATAGAGACGGTTTCAGTTTGTGGTTGGAACTGAGCTTGAGACTGAGTTTGGGGGTGGAGTTGGATTTGGGGTTAAAGCTGGGGTTAAGGGTGGCTTTGGGTTTGGGAGGGGGTCAGGGTCACAGATGAGCTGTGTTCTCTGACCCACTACTCACTGCACACCATGGGAGATTTCTGGAAGCCTTTCCGGTGACCTGGCCTGCTCATGGCCTCTGCCACCTCTGGGAGTTTGTGCTCATTAATGTGTTCTCAGAGTGGTGCAGATCTGAGTGAGGGATGGGGGCTGCCAATTGGAGTCTCTCTAATAAAGGAGAGGACTTGGCCTCCCAGGTCATTTCCCATTCTCCGCACTTGCCGGCTGTCCTGGGACTGCTGGCCCAGTTCATCTTCACCACAGATGTCTTCTTCCAGGCTACTACCTGTGTATTAGTCCATTCTCACACTTATATCAAGAACTGCTTGGCTGGGCGCGTTGGCTCACACCTGTAATCCCAGCACTTTGGGAGGTCGAGGCGGGCAGATCACGAGGTCAGGAGTTCAAGACCAGACTAGCCAACATGGTGAAACCCTGTCTCTACTAAAAAATACAAAAAATAGCTGGGCATGGTGGCTTATGCCTGTAATCCCAGCTACTTGGGAGGCTGAGGTAGGAGAATTGCTTGAACCGGGACCCAAGAGGCAGAGGTTGCAGTGAGCCAAGATTGTGCCACTGCACTCCAGCCTGGGCTACAGAGCAAGACTCCATCTCAAAAAAAAAAAAAAAAAAGAACTGCCAACATGGGGAAACCCCATCTCTACTAAAAATACAAAATTAGCCAGGCGTGGTGGTGCAAAAAAAAAAAAAAAACCTGCCGGAGACTGGATAATTTGTAAAGGAAAGAGGTTTAATTGATTCAGACTTCTGCATGGCTGGGGAGGCCTCAAGAAACTTACGGTCATGGTGGGAGGCGGAGGGGAAGCAAGGCACCTTCTTCACAGGGTGGCAGGAAGACGTACCAAGCAAAAGCATGAGGAGCCCCTTATAAAACCATCACATCCTGTGAGAACTCACTCATTAGCACGAGAACAGCATGGGAGAAGCTGTCCCCATGATTCAATTACCTCCACATGGTCTCCACCTAGACACGCATGAATTATGGGGATACAATTCAAGATGAGATTTGGGTGGGGACACAAAACCTAACCATATCACCCTGTTTCACAGAGGTCAGGTTTTCCTGGGCCTTCTTCCTGGGCTATGGCACCTTCACCTTATACCTGCTCACAGGTGAAGTGTTGCCAGGACCTGATGTTGCTGTAGATGGAAGAAGCTAGCGTTTGGAGGGCTGGAGAAACTTGGACTGAAGTCCTTATGACCCCCAATGCCCCCTAAGCCCCCAGTCCTGGTGATAAAGGCCACCAGGCTGGAGCCCCCACCCAAGCAGAGATGCCACTGAATTCATTAATCAGATGAGAATGTGGGCGTGTCTGCATCTCTGCAAACCTTTCAGAATTGTGATTCTCTGCTGTTTACTTGCCCTTAGCATACGTTCCAAACTGGGACCCAGGATTCTGAGCTTCTGCCCGCCCCTTCCTCCCTCAGGACCTGGAGTTCAGGCCCCCAGTTCCTTCCTCCTTAAGCCCCAGGAGTTCTAACTCCCAAGCCCCCTCCTTTAGCAGAGACCCTAGACTTGGGGCCTTCCCCTCCCAGAATGGAAGACTGCAGAACCCACAGGAAAGCATGACACATCCCCAACTGTCCCCTCTGGCCACATCTCCCCACCCACTTAACGCACACCCTAGCCTGGCTGGCTTCCTCCCACCTCAGGGCCCCCAAGCCTCTCTCTCTCTCTCACCTCTTCCTGGAAGCCCCTACTTGGTGTTGAGGGCTCCACGGGTGGGAGCCATAGAACCTATGACAGAGGCAAGTTCTAAACCACCACTCAAACCACTGACGATCTGACACCCTCCATGTCCTCCCTCACCACACATGAAGCAGGGAACCAGACACTGGGGAGGGGAGGGAGGACGTTGCCTGTGCAATCCAGGAAGGGAGGGTATGTGAAAAGAGTCAGCTACCGGGAACTGTGTGAAACCAAACCAGCCTCATTTGACAAAGCACAGGACCCCTCGCTGCCCCGAGACTGCTCCCTGGTCTCTCTTTCTTGAGCTCAGAGGACCCAGGAGTCCAGGTGCACAGCCTCCTCCTCTCTGCGATTCAAGAGTCTGATCAGCGGCCTCTTCCTCCCTCAGGACCCAGAAGCCCCGAGCTTACCCCGATGGAGCCCTTCCGGTCCCTGGCCCTGCTTACGGGCTCCCTGGGCCTGATGTTCTGCCTGATTGCTTTGAGCACTGATTTCTGGTTTGTGGCTGAGGGTCCCACCTTCTCAGCTCACTCGGGCCTCTGGCCAAATGAACATGAGTACCCCATAGCAGGTAAGGGGAGTGGGTGTCCTGGGGTGGGGGAGGGTAGCCAGAGGGGATGTGCTCAGTGGTCTCCCCCGATCAGGCTACATCCACGTGACACAGAGCTTCAGCATCCTGGCTGCCCTGTGGGCCCTGGTGTCCGTGAGTTTCCTGGTCCTGTCCTGCATCCCCTCATTGTCTGCTCCCAGCCGAGGCCCCCTCATCTCAACCATCACAGCCTTTACTGCAGGTAAGGATTCTGGAGTGCACTGGGGCATCGGGAGCCAGCAAATTCCTGCCGAGGGACGGAGCCATCTTTCTTGTCCTTGTCTCCAGCCCTCTCCATGGTGGTGGCCATGGCGGTGTATACCAGCGAGCGGTGGGATCAGCCTCCAAACCCCCAGATCCAGACCTTCTTCTCCTGGTCCTTCTACCTGGGCTGGGTCTCAGCTATCTTCTTGCTCTGCACAGGTGACTATCCTGCCCACTGCCCTGGGGAGCTTGGGAGGGCCCAGTTGGGGGCGCTGAAGATGGAGGGCAGGGGCAAGTGCTTAAACTCTTTCTGACTACTCAGGTTCCCTGAGTCTAAGTGCTCACTGTGGTGGCCCCAGGCCTGGCTATGAAACCTTGTGAGTGGAAGGCAAGAACGGCAAGACGAGCTTTGAGCGCTGTATTCCAAAGGCCTTGTCTGAAGCCTCGGGAAACTCTGGTCCCACATCCGTCCCACCCTTCCCCAGCCACTCCTCCTGTTTCTTCCTTCATTCAACAAAATTTGGCTGGAATCTGGTTATTCTGTGATTAATTCTGCCAAGACATAAGCCAACCGTCTGCCAGTTCCATGGTGGGTGATGCCAGGCACCCAGGGAAGGTGAGGGCCCACCAGGCCGTCCACCTGCAGGGCACTCCTGCCCTGTGTGGACACAGGCTCTGACCCGTGTCTGTCTCTCCCCTGCTCCAGCGCTGTTCTTTCTCCTGGTGTCCTTCTCCCTTTAGCCGGCTCTCTTTCCTTCTCTCTCCCTCTCTGATTTCGTCCCCCTTGCCAGAACTCGGTCCTTCTTTGCACTCAGTCTCTCTCAGTTCTCTTTGCACATTTCCCCATGCTGGGGACACTGGCATGGGCCAGACCCAGACCCTGCCCACCACGGGCTCAGTCTGTGAGGCGGTGGGGAGAAGGCACTTCAGACCAGAAGCAGCTAATACAGGCCAGACAGCAGGCCCAGTGCAGGCAGGACGCTGGAACAAGACTGACCATATTGTGGAGGGATGGAGATGACTTTTCTGGAGAGAGAATGTTTAGAGGCTTCTTAAGGGACAGGAAAAGGAAATATCCAGGCAGAGGGACCTAAAGATGGACGCACAGAAAGGTCAAGAATCTTGTGGGGATAAAGAATGATAATTTATGGTCAGGATATAGAATGTAGGGGACAGGGGATGGAAAAGGAAGAGGGAAAGGCAGGTAGGGGCTGTGGCCTCTGATGTCACACTGGACTGTCTCCCGAGCATGATGGGGATTTTGGAGAAAACTGGGCAGGGGAGAGACAGTGTCAGCTCTGGGTGCCAGAAAGACCCCCCTGTAGACATGGAGGGGAGGCCAGGAGGTCAGGGAGGAACCTGGCAATGTAGTAGGTAAGACAGGACAAGGCCTGACCTGGGACCAGGAAAGGAGGGAATGAGCCAGACAGATTCAAGGGCAGAGGAGCAGGACTTGCGGACCATTGCACTCCAACAACAACAACAAAAAAGAAACTTTTCTTCCCTTGACATTCCAGGCACCCCAGAATAGTCAAGGGAAGAGAAGTTTCTTTTTTGTTGTTGTTGTTGGAGTGCAATGGTGTGATCTCAGCTCACTGCAACCTCCATCTCCTGGGTTCAAGCAATTCTCCTGCCTCAGCCTGCTGAGTAGCTGAGATTCCAGGCATGTGTCACCATGCCTGGCTAATTTTATTTTGTTTTTGGTCTTTTTGAGATGGAGTCTTGCTCTGTCACTCAGGCTGGAATGCAATGGCGCAATCTCGGCTCACTGCAACCTCCACCTCCTGGGTTCAAGTGATTCTCCTGCCTCGGCTTCCCAAGTAGCTGGGATTACAGGCACCCGCCATCATGCCTGGCTAATTTTTGTATTTTTTTCTCTTTTATTTGAGACAGAGTTTCACTCTTGTTGCCCAGGCTGGAGTGCAATGGCATGATCTTGGCTCACCGCAACCTCTGCCTCCCAGGTTCAAGCAATTCTCCTGCCTCAGCCTCCCAAGTAGCTGGGATTGTAGGCATGTACCACCACGCCTGGCTAATTTTGTAATTTTCATAGAGACAGGGTTTCACCATGTTGGTCAGGCTGGTCTTGAACTCCTGACCTCAGGTGATCTGCCCACCTTGTCCTCCCAAAGTGCTGGGATTACAGGCGTGAGCCACCGTGCCTGGCTAATTTTTGTATTTTTAGTAGAGATGGGATTCTGCCATGTTGGTCAGGCTTGTCTCAAACTCCTGACCTGAAGTGATTCGCCCGCCTCGGCCTCCCAAAGTGCTAGGATTATCGGCATGAGCCACAGTGTGCCTGACCAAGGGAAGAGAAGTTTCTAAGAAAGGGCTGGGAGTGGTGGCTCAAATCCATAACGTCAGCATTTTGGGAGGCCGAGGTAGGAGGATTGCTTGAGACCAGTTTAGGCAACATAGCAAGACCCCATCTCAACTAAAAATCTTAAGAAAATTAGCCAGGCATGGTGGCACATGCCTGTAGTCCCAGCTGCTCATGAGGCTGAGGCAGGAGGATTCCTTGAACCCAGAAGTTCAAAGCTGCAGTGAGCTGTAATGGTGCCACTGTACTCCAGCCTGGGAGAGAGAGACACTCTCTCTAAAAAAATAAAATAAAAGCAAGACTCGGCCTACCATATAATGGCCCTCAAGCTGCCCCCAGAGCTGCTGTCTGATTCTGAGCTGTCACTCAGTTGAGAGTTGCTGGGGTGTATGTGCACTGATGGTGGGGGGAGTGATTATCCCTTTAAGCAATCACTGGGGGAGGGGGTTCTGGAACCCTCTGCCTCACAGAGACCCAGCCTCCCTCCCGCCATCTCTCTGGGCTCTGTTTGTCTACCCAGCCCAGGGGCCCTGGGTGTGAGTCAGGTGGGTGTATGTGGAGGGGTGTCTGGGGAGGGTACTGAACAGGCTGAAGGCATTCTGCTGTGTGGGAGGGTCTCCGGGAAGACAGGTTGCTCACAGCAAAGCCTGTGGTGAAGGTCTCAGAGGCCTCTCAGGGGAAGTCTCGGGGTCCCCAGTAAGGAGAACAACGGAGGAGGCTGTGGGTCCCCAGGCAGGTTTGTTGAGGGAGGGGCCTGGGGCACCCGTGGAACTGAAAGAGGGGGTCTTCAGGTCCCCAGAAGCAGGGGCCTCGGGCAGGAGTGCTGGGGGGGAAGTGTGGAGAAAGCGGGCTCCTAACCTGGGGGCCTGGGGTGGGAAGGGCCTCGGCCCATCCTGCACTTGTGGCCCCTGGCTGCAGCCGCAGTGGCATGGGGGTGAAGCGAAGCCTCCAGAGCGGGGGCATTCTGCTCAGCCTCTTGGCCAGCGTCCTCATGGTGCTCTCCACGGCCACCAACTACTGGACTCGCCAACACGAGGGCCACAGTGGCCTGTGGCAGGAATGCAAGCACGGCATTTGCTCCGACATCCTCTGCCAGAGTGAGGAGGCTCGGCCCGCCCTGATGTCAGACCCCCAGGGCTCCGGACACACAGCTGGGCCCACGGCAAGGCGCCCGCCCCTTCCACCTTATGCTCAGATGCAGCTGTCCCTCCTCGACCGAGGCAGCCACGAACCCCGCCCCCAGGCTTGTGGGCTTATCCCCGACCCTCTTCCTGTCCCGGTAGCGGCAGTAACCGCAGGTCCTGATGTGACCTCCGAGGCCCCGTCCAGACGCCTGACTCCTGGCCAAGTACCGGGTGGGGGGAGGAGCCAGGAGAGCTTCCGGTTGCGGCCCAGGCCGTCGCGGCTGGGGGCTGCACCCGCGGGGGCTGAGGCGCCCGCTCTCCTCAGCCACGCTGGCCGTGACAGCGACGTGCATGGTGCTGGCGGCGGGCTTCGGCGTGGTGGGCATGGTGTTGGGACTGCGGATTCGGTGCCACGAGGGCGAGTCGCGGCGGGGCTAGACCACGAGCGCCTTCCTCTTCCTCAGCGGTGAGACGGCAGCCCCCCACCAGGCCCGAAGGCCGGGGTGGGCCCGGGGTGGGCCCGGGGTGATGGAGGGGCCTGGGTACCAGGGGCGGGGCTTGAGGAACGCGGCCGGGATTCAAGGGGCGGGGCTGGAAGGAGCTGCGAGATGGGGGCGGGGCTCTCGATAGAGTTCCGAAGCGGGAGGTGCCTGAAGGGGCCACGGCCGGAGGCGGGGCTGAGAGGGAATAGGCGTGGTCTGACAGAAGAGGGCGGGTCTGAATGGGCGTGGCCTGGGTGCAGCTCACAGGGCGGCTGGGCGGGGCCCAGGACTGCTGCTGCTGACAGCCTTGATAGGCTACACGGTGAAGAACGCGTGGAAGAACAACGTCTTCTTCTCCTGGTCCTATTTTTCTGGGTGGCTGGCCTTACCCTTCTCAATTCTCGCGGGTAACCTGGACAGCGAGAAGAGGGTGGAGGACACTACCCAGAAGGCTCCCCAGCTGCCCCTCCAGGAAACCCCGGGGACCTCTCAGGGACTCCCCAATACACTCCCGACTCCCGCAGACCCGGCAGAGACCCCCTTGGAGCCCCAAAACCCCAGTCCCGGGGCCCGCCTGGCCATCTGCCCCAGGGCCCACCTTCCTCTCCCCGCCCCGCGCTCCCGTCCCCCCAGGCTTCTGCTTTCTACTGGCAGACATGATCATGCAGAGCACCGACGCCATCAGTGGATTCCCTGTGTGTCTGTGACCGCAGCCTGCCTGGGGCAGAATAAACGAACGGCTTGTTTTGTTTTTTAGCGCCGCGGTTCCGCGTGCTTTTCTGGGGGTCGTGGGGACGCAGGCACGGGGTTACATAGAGGCTCAGGGAGGACTCAAGGACATGAACCTATAGGGAATGTGGTGACACGAGTGACACGGATTGGGATGGGAACAGGGACATCGGGGAGGGGAAGGGCCTGGAGGGGACGTGGGCTTTTGGAGAGGGTGTGGAGAGGCTGTGGGGACCACACGGAGATGAAGTGGAGACACGAACAGGGGAGGATACGGATACGGAAGGGACAGGGAACACGGGGATGCAGAATGGACAGATCGACACGAGAGGACTCAGAGGCGTGGGAACACGAGCACCGCGACTTGGAGAGGTCGGGAAGAAGTGGGAGATCTGGAGGGAGAGAGTAGATCCGGGGACACTGGGAAACGTTTATAGGACCCAGAGGATCCCCACTCCTGGCGCGCTTCCCTCCACTGCACGACCTTTCCCCTAGTTCCCTGCCCCGCCCCTTCGGCCAGGCCTTTCCCTCCCGCTCCGGGTCCCGTGGACTCCGCGAGATCCGCTTCCCATTGGTTTGCGTTGCTTGCCGCGCCGCCCTTCCTTCCGGCCTCCCGATTGGTCCTCTGTCGGGGGGCGGGCTCTGCAGCGGTTGACTGGCTGACCGTGCTGCTCGCAGGCGCAGAGAGGGGCAGGGGGCGGGGCGTCTGGACAGAGCGGCGGAGCGTGCGGGTTGACCCTGCAGGTGGCTGTGGCTGAAAGATGGCGGAGCTGCGCGCGCTTGTTGCTGTCAAGAGGGTCATCGACTACGCTGTGAAGGTGACCGGGCCCCCCTCTCCCACATCTCTGAGTCCCGCAGCCTTGTGCTTCCGGGGCCACAAGCGCACACGGGGTGGGGGTCTTCTCGTAACCTCCGACTTCTGCCGCTCTAACCCCCAAACGTCCAAGTCACACCAGGGGCAAAGATCAAAGACCGAAGTTCTGACATCCGATCCCTCCGGGGTTACGGCCCTGTTCTCTTTTCCCTCGTTCTGGACTCATTTTCTTGATAACTGTTCAGAGCGAGTTGCTTTCTCCATTTCTTACTCACTGGAAGAAGTCATGGTCCCTGTTTAACGCACGGAGAAACTGAGGCACAGAGAGGTCACCCAGCTAAAGAAGGGCAGAGCCGAGAGTTCTATCCAGGTTCCTCTGACTGCTTTCACCCACTGGGCTGCATTGCCTACCATTGGGCTATTACCCGAAATGTTCTATAGTGGGAGTCAGACAGGGCACTGTGGGGTGGGGCCCCAGAAGCTGCCTTCCACCCTCCATACGCACAGCGTGAGCCAGGAGGCTCTAGCTAGGGAGAGAGAAGTGTGTTTGCTAGAGATGAAAGTTCAAAGAGCCAGCCTGACTGAGCTGAGGGAGTAGCTCACATTCTCCATGAAAGAGGTGGGGAAAGGCACCTTCCGAGCGCCTGGCTTGTCCCCACAGGGAAGCTGGTGTGAGCAAAGGTGAATCAGACACGGTCTCTCAGGCCCGTTTCTCTCAATGCTTGGCCCCAACTGGACCAAAGATGGTGACCATCGTCCATGTCTGTCCTTCCCATAATCGTGGGCACTTACCTCTGTGTTCCCAGCATTGCCTAGTATGGGGCCTGGCACCCTGGAGGCCTCAGGGTGGGTGAAAACAGGGTCACAAAGTTGACACTGATACTTCCTCTGCCTGTCTGGGGAGTGGGCTGGGGAATAGGGTACAGGAGCCAGACTTGGGCATGAAAGCCTCAGTGATCATAGCAGATAGCATTTAGTGGGTACTTATGTGCCAGGCATCGTTCCAGGTCCTTTGCAGAGATTAACTCATTCGGTCCTTTCAGTACCCTCTGTATTATTAATCCCATTGGATAGATGAGGAAACTGAGCCCTGTGGAGGTTGTTAGTTGCCAGATCTCCCAGCCAGTAAGTGGCAGAGTTAGGATCAAAACCTGGGTAAGTCTGGCTCTAGACTGCTCTCTCATCTCCACTCAATGCCCCTTGTCCTAATACACCTCTGGCAGCACACGACAGGGATGTCGCCTTCAGCCCTTTTGAGACACCTTCCTCTTGGGGTCCTGGGACCCGACACTTGGTTTCCTCCCCCATCTGACTGTTCATTACTGTCATGTCTTTGGATTCCCACAGCTCCCTGGGCCTCCTCTCTCTATCCCAGCCCTGGCCTTCCCCGCCTGGCATGTCTGGGATTGGCTTTGTCTCCCCTACCATGCAGGCCCACGTTTGACTCAGTTCTGGTTGCAGCATCACTCAGCATGGAGCCTGGCACATGGCTGTCTCTGGTGTACTCGGAAGCGTGAAGGCAGCGTTGAATCAGCTCCTGTCCTTTCCAGAGTGGGGTGCTGCCTTCCTCTCTCGCAGTGCCCCAGGGCTCCGTGACTCACTGGATTGTCTGTTGATGTCCTTTTCAGAACAAATAAATGATTCAGACCCTGCCAGCTTTCTCAACACTAGATGTGAACTGGGCACTGTCCCATCCCCTTTCCCTTCTCCGAAAGCTGTCAGTCCACCCCCAACCCTTCCGGCCCTATAGTCTCTTGGTCTTATTGTCTCGCCGGTTCTCCCTGGCTCCCAGTCTCTCCCTCTCAGCCCACCTCTACCCAGCCGTAGGGGTCTTTCTGCACCTAGAGCTGACCTTGCCCTCCCGTGATCCCAGCTTGCCTGTGGCTCCCCAGCACCCTCAGGACAGAGTCCTAGCCCCTCTGCCTGGCATTTGGGATCCTTTGCGGTTCGGCCTCCTATTCATAGTCTGCTTCAGCCATCCATGTCCCACCTCAGACCCTCCCTTATCCCTTGTGTTTCCGCCACTGCGACATGCTCCTCCTGTCTTTGACAGGGAGGCTGTGGCTCACCCATTCCATGCCTTATTCCAGCACCACCCTCCTATCTCTGCTGCCTGTCCTTTGTCCTGCCCAACTCCAACTCATGGATTATATCAAAATCTAGTGATCTAGGCTGGGCACGGTGGCTCACACCTGTAATCCCTGCATTTTGGGAGGCCGAGGTGAGTGGATCAGTTGAGGTCAGGAGTTCAAGACCAGCCTGGCCAACATGGTGAAACCCTCTCTCTACTAAAAATAAAAAAATTAGCCAGGCATGGTGGCGTACCTGTGATCCCAGCTACTCGGGAGTCTGAGGCAGGAGAATCGCTTGAACCTGCCCTTAGACTGCAGTGGCATTTGTGAAACAGGTCAAGGTCACTGATCTTGTTGTCTAAGGTGTTATCGGAGCTTATTGTCTCACAACCAAGAGAATTAAAGAGCGTGAACCACCCAAAGCGTGAGTTTGGAGCGAAAGTTTAATAAGCAAAAGAAGAAAGGAGGGTAGCCCAAGCGGGTTGCTGATTTTACAGTTGAATCCAAAAGCTTTTATAAGAAACTCCCCTCATCTCTGCAGCTGTTTGAGTATCTTATCTGTAAAGCTGTCTGTATAACTCTCCCTTATCTATGTAGTTGTGGGTGTGTCTCTAGGCAAGCCCATGGGTTTGTTTTAGGTAAGCTCCGCCCCTTCCCTTTGCAAATTCCCACCGAGCCCACCATGTATATGCCTGAAACGGGGAGGGAACTTTTCCTGGGAGCCCATTAACCACACAAAGAACAAAAGCAGGATCTGTGCTGGATCCTGCCTGCTTATCTGTGCAGCTGCAGCCTGAGTTTTCTCCAGGCTGCTCTACTGTTGCCTGTAGCTGTGATTTTTCAGGCAGGCTGCTTCTCCGAGTACCAGGCTTTACCGTCTACCTGACTGATTTTTCCTTTTCTCCTCCTCATTTGTATTTATGTATCAGTGTGTTATGTCTTTATATACACTTGGGGATATGGCAAAATACACCTCTCACTGTGGGTTACTGTAAATACTGTAAACTTGAGAACCACTCTTTCAGGCCTGATAAGGCGCAGTGACAGAGTAGGGATGATCATGTCAGATGTCCCTGGTGCCCAGGAATGGCTGGATGAGAGGAGGGAGGGTGACCTGCCCCTGCCTGCCAGCTCTAACCGAGCTTGTCCCTGAAGGCTTGTGACCCTGGACAAGGCCCTGCCCCTTTCCAGACTGTTGTCCCCCTCCAGCCTGGGAGAGGGTTGGCACTGCGGCCCCCACCTTCTTGCCTGTTTCCTCCTGAGCCCGCCTTCTCTCCTCCTGCTGAGCAGATCCGAGTGAAGCCCGACAGGACGGGTGTGGTCACGGATGGTGTGAAGCACTCCATGAACCCCTTCTGCGAGATTGCAGTGGAGGAGGCTGTGCGGCTCAAGGAGAAAAAGCTGTTGAAGGAGGTCATTGCCGTGAGCTGTGGGCCTGTACAGTGCCAGGTGCTCAGGGTCGCGGGGAGGGTGCTGGTCTCCCGGGTCTGAGGGAGGAGGGGCTGGGGGCCTGGACTCCTGGGTCTGAGGGAGGAGGCGCTGGGGTCTGGACTCCTGGGTCTGAGGGAGGAGGGGCTGGGGTCCAGATTCCTGGGTCCCCCTGTGGATAGTAGCCAAGTCAGGCTCCTCTGTCCTTGGCAGGAGACCATTCGTACCGCCCTGGCCATGGGTGCAGACCGAGGTATCCATGTGGAGGTGCTCCCGGCAGAAGCAGAACGCTTGGGTCCCCTGCAGGTGGCTCGGGTCCTGGCCAAGCTGGCAGAAAAGGAGAAGGTGGACCTGGTGCTGCTGGGCAAGCAGGTAGCTGCGGTCAGCCCCTCCCTGTGCCTCTGCTCATCACTGCTCAGGAGGAGGGTGGCGGGGATGTGGGGTGGGACAGCAGGTGGCCAGGCCCAGGGCATTCAGCCACTCCAGGCCGAGCAGCTTGGGACTTTGCTGTCCCTCCTGACAGAGAGTTTGAGCAGGGAGGACAGAGTCCCTCTAGGTGTCAGATCCTCCTGGTCCAGGCACGATGGCTCATGCCTGTAATCCCAGCACTTTGGGTGACCAAGGTGGGCAGATCACTTGAGGTCAGGAGTTTGAAATCAGCCTGGCCAACATGGCAAAACCCTGTCTCTTCTAAAAATAGAAAAATTATCCAGGCGTGGTGCCAGGCGCCTATAATCCCAGGTACTTGGAAGCTGAGGTGTGAGAATCACTTGAACCTGGCAGCCAGAGGTTGCAATGATACAAGATCGCCTGGGGGCAGAGCAAGACTCTGTCTCAAAAAGGAAAAAAAAGAAAGAAAGGTCCTCTTGGGTGAGTTTAGAGGCTGGGAGACTGAGGTGATGGTCACTTGGGGAGAATGAGGCCTGGGCCAAAGCTTATGGGACAAAGCAGAGACATGTTGTGGCAGCAGACACTGGACTTAGCCATGCGGAGGGAGGGCAGGGAGGAGGCAAGGACAGTGCCTGGGTCTGCCTCAGTAACACAGGTGGGAAACCCAGGGAGAACAGGACGTTACAGGCAGATGCTACATGGGGTGTGTGAAGAGCCCAGGAGACATCGATACAGGTTCAGGAGACAGGGCTGGGCTTGAAACAGTGACTTGAGAATTTTGGAGGGCACTGGGGAGCTATGGGAGGTCTATGAGCACAAGAGGGATGGCATCAGCACTAGATGCAGAAAGAGCCCCCTTGGGCTTCGAGAATGGACTAGAAGGAGAGATTGGAGGCCAGGAGTTAGAGAAGAAGGTTAGGGCTGGGTGAGGACCTGACCAGAACCTTCTCTGCCACACTGGTGCTCTCCACTGGGGCAGAGGTATGTGGGGCTCATCTGTTCCCCCAGGAGACCCTGGGACACCACCCCTCCTCAGGGGTAGCTCATCTTACTTGAGGACAAACCTCATGGCCTCAACCAGGGGAGGGGCAGAAGAGGGATGTCGGAAGAGCCCCAGGCAGACAGGAGTGAGAAGAGGCAGGGAATTAGGGATGGAGGCTGAGAAGGAAGGCCAAAGACTGCAAGGTATGTCAAGCAGAGCACGAAGACAGCAGGGCGCAGCAGGCTCAGGTAGAGCTGGGGTTCCCAGGGAGGGATGGGGATCCCCGGGCCAGGTCAGTTCGGGGACAAAGAGGAGGCTGATGGGTCCAGGTAGGTCACTGGGTATCCTGCCCAGCCCTGAGAAAGTCAGAAGAAAACAGAGATTACCAACAGCAGGGGCATCAGAGCACAGATCAGTCAACTGTAGCAGAAGGGCCTACCCAGAGAACGGGCCAAAAAGGCAGGGCCTGGGTGGGCTGCAGGGGCCCAGGTGTTGGCAGCCCCCTGCATTTCCTGTGGGTCTCCTGTCCTGCTTTGTCCTACCTGTCCTGGGCCAGGGACAGTTCCTGGGGCCAGGACCTCCAGCTGGGGAAATGCCAGATGAACTGGTCAGGATGCTGTTCTAGGAAGCAGATTCAAAACTCAAACTGGCTTAAGCCAGAAAGCAAATTTATTATCTCATGTAAATCAGGTGCTTCAGGCACAGCTTGATCCAGAGTCCCACATGAGCTCTAGGCTCCCCTCTACCTTGGCTTCAATATCTGCATCTCCAGGCTCAGATCCCACCAGCCCAGTGACCCCAGCAGAAAGAAAGGAGCCTCTTTGCCAAGGGCTCCAGCAAAGCTCCCAGGCTTAACTGTTCTTTGGTGTAGCTTGAATAATGTGCCCCTCCCTGCATCAATCACTAGGATTGGGACTGGGATGTCCTCACTGGCCCAGATCCTGTTCATCCAGCTGCCCAGGGGTCACATAGGGCAGGACTCCTGAGAGGCTTTATACAGAGGGCAGAGATTTAGTGACAGCGATGCCAGGTGGCCCCACATGCCCCTGAACAAGTGGCTGCTTATCCCTGGGCCCAAGTGAGGGGATTGTTCTAGACATAAGTCAGTGAACTATGGCCCATAGCTACCATTGATTTGTAAATAAAGCTTTATTGGGACATTACCACATACATTCATTTACATATTATTTATGGCTGCCTGTGTGCCACAGCAGTAGAGCTGAGTCATTGTGATAGAGACTGTATGACCTGCAAAGCCTGAAATATTTACTACATCTGTTCCACTATAGAAAAAGTTTGCCAACCCGCTGGGTGTGGTGGCTCATGCCTGTAATCCCAGCACTTTGGGACGCCAAGGGGGTGCGGATCATCCAAGGTCAGGAGTTTGAGACTAGCCTGGCCAACATGGTAAAACCCTGTCTCTACTGAAAATACAAAAATGAGCTGGGCATGGTGGTGCATGCCTGTAATCCCAGCTATTCAGGTAGCCGAGGCAGGAGAATTGCTTGAATCTGGAGGCAGAGGTTGAAGTAAGCCGAGATTGCACCATTGCACTCCAGACTGGGCGACAGAACAAGACTCAAAAAGAAAAAAAAGAAAGAAAATCTAGACAAAGACCCGAATGGTCCGTGAGCTCCGTCGATCGTCATACAGTCTTCTGTCTCTCCCCATTCAGGCCATCGATGACGACTGTAACCAGACAGGGCAGATGACAGCTGGATTTCTTGACTGGCCACAGGTGAGGCTGGCGTGGGGAGCACCTGCTGAGGGCCAGGCCCTCATCCCTCCAACTTCATTTCTGCCTCAGGCCGTTTGCATTTGCTGTTCTTTCCTCCTGAAACACTGTTCCCTCAGATTGCCTTGTGGCTTTCTTGTTCCTCTCCTTGAGGTCTCTGCTGAGGTATCACTTCTTCAAAGGGGCCTTTCTTGCCACCCTACATGAAATACTCATGCCCACCCCCTCAACTCCAGGTTCCCCAATCCCCATCTATGCCAGCCCAATAGAAATGCAGGCTAGAGCCAGGCACCGTGACTCACGCCTCTAATCACTGCACTTTGGGAGGCCGAGGCAGGTGGATCACTTGAGGCCAGGAGGTGGAAACTGCAGTGAGTCATGATCATGCCAGTGGACTCCATCCTGGGTGAAAGAGGGAAACTGTCTCAAAAAAAAAAATGCAAGGCATATAGGCAAATTTAAAATCTTTCATAGCCACATAAAAAAGTAAAAAGAAACAGACAAAATTACTTTTAATAATATTTTATTTCACCCTACTATCTCTAAAATATTATCATTTTAACATGTAATCAACATAAAAAATATTAAGATCCATATGCTCCACCAGCAATGGGGTCATGTCCTGACAAACCCATCATAAATTGAAAGTATTATAAGTCAAAGAACGCATTTAATATACTTAATCTCCCAAACATCGTAGCTGAGTGTAGTCTACCTTAAACATGTCACAACACTTACGTTAGCCTACAGTGGGGTAAAATAATCTAACATAAAGCCTACTTTATAATAAAGTGCTAAATATCCCATGTAATTTATCAAATACTGTACTGGAACTGAAAAATGGAATGCTTGTATGGGTACTGGAAGTGTGGTTTCTACTGAATGTTTACCCTTGCCATGCCATTGGAAAACTGAAAAATCTTAATTCCCACCATCATAAGTCAGGGCCCACCCGTATTTTACGTCTTTTGGATTTTCTTTGTATTAAGTCTTCAAAATTCAGCATATATTTTATATTTACAGCTAATCTCAATTCAGGTGCTACATTTCTTTCTTTCTTTCTGTCTTTTTTTTGAGACGGAGTCTTGCTCTGTTGCCCAGGCTGGAGTGTAGTGGCACAATCTTGGCTCACCATAACCTCTGCCTCCCAGGTTCAAGCAATTCTCCTGCCTCAGCCTCCTGAGTAGCTGGGATGACAGGTGTGTGCCACCTTGCCCAGCTAATTTTTGTATTTTTAGTAGAGATGGGGTTTCACCATGTTGGTCAGGCTGGTCTCAAACTCCTGACCTCGTGATCCGCCTGCCTTAGCCTTCCAAAGTTCAGGGATTGTAATCCCATGAGCCACTGTGCCTGGCCAGGTGCTAAATTTCTATGAGAAACACGTTCCTAAAGATGACAGTTGAAATAGATTCACACACCCAAATTGTTCAAAACAAACTTAAAGTTTTCCAGTAACTGTATTGGGTGTCATTTTTAAAAAAAAAAAACCGGCTTTATTGAGTTATCATTGACCTATGATAAACTGCACATATCTATGTTCTACAATTTGTTAAGTTAGCTTTTCTTAAAAACATTTATTGAGAGATGGGGTCTACTACATTTCCCAGGCTGGTTTTGATTCTCTGGGCTCAAGCAATCTACTCATCTCAGCCCTCCAAAACATGATAAGTTTTGATATGTGTTACATCCATAAAATCACCACAGTCATGATCATATATCTTGAATTATCAGTATGCATTTATTTATTTATATATTTATTTATTTATTTTTTTGAGATGAAGTCTTATTCTGTCCCCAGGCTGGAGTGCAGTGGCATGATCTTGGCTCACTGCAGCCTCCACCTCCTGAATTCAAGTGATTCTCCTGCCTCAGCCTCCTGAGTAGCTTGGATTACAAGTGTGCATCACCATGCCTGGGTAATATATATATTTTTTGAGACGGAGTCTAGCTGTGTTGCTCAGGCTGGAGTGCAGTGGCACAATCTCAGCTCACTGCAACCTCCACCTCCTGGGATCAAGCGATTCTCCTGCCTCAGCCTCCCGAGTGGCTGGGATTACAGGTGCTCACCACCACGCCCAGCTAATTTTTTTTTGTATTTTTAGTAGAGACGGGGTTTCACTGTGTTGGACAGATTGGTCTTGAACTCCTGACCTCATGATCTGCCCGCCTCAGCCTCCCAAAGTGCTGGGATTACAAACGTGAGCTACTGCACCCAGCCAATTTTTGTATTTTTAGTAGAGAGGGTTCACCATGTTGGCCGGTCTGGTCTGGAACTCCTGACCTCAAGTGATCTGCCCTCCTCGGCCTCTCAAAGCGCTGGGATTACAGGCATGAGCCACTGCACGTGGCCTAATTATCAGTATTTAAATGTAAATAAAATTTAAAAATCTATTCCTCAGCTGCACTGGCCCCATTTCAAGTGCTGGGCAGCCACATGGCCAGTGGCTACTGGATGGGACAACACATTCGAGACCATTATCCTGTTTTATCTTCAAAGCATTTATCACTGTTGGACCAGCCTCTCCACAGTTGCTCCCTTCTTGCTCTCATGTGTGTTATTTTCTTCTTCTTCCTTCTGATCTGAACTGGTCTCATTTGTGTGTGTGTATTTCCCTGGTGACTGGTTGTCTTCCTTGGCAGAACATGAGCCTGCCCAAGCTGGTGCTTCACTGGTCATGTTCATAGTGTGTCTCCAGGGGCAGGCTCACAAGGGCACTAGGAGGAGGCTCTGAATGAAGAAATGTGATGTTCACACTAAGACCTTAAAGATGTGTCCAGTTAATAAGTGGACAGGTAGAACAGGTTGTTAGACAAAGAGGAGTGTAGCTGGTGTCAGTTACCAGGGGAGGAAATGTTGATTCAGGACTCAGAGGCAAAGGGACTTGGCCAGAGGATGGGGTCCCAGAAGGTGGTTTAAGGATTGATGTGGGCACACACAGTTGTGTTGTTGGCCCAGTGGTGGGGCCTCACGGGGTGCTCTTGGGAGCCAGATTGTCAGCTTTTGGATTTACCAGCTGTGGGGGGCAGTGGATACGTAACTCATCATCTCACTGCCTCAGTTTTCTTCATCTGTAAAGTGGGGATAATAACATTTATCTCATGGAGTTCCTATGAGGATTTGATGATTTGACAAGTCAGTTGCTTAGCATAGGCCCCGGAACTCAGAACATCTCCACTGTTAGGAAGGCTGGGTGGCCTCACTGGCACATCAGGACATAGGCCATCAGGACGTACATCGTGGGTCCCAGGGAAAGGAAAGATACCCCCAGGTGTTCAAGATCGATTCTGAATCTCGTGGGACCCTGCATTGTTCGCTCCCTCATTCATTCACTTGTCCGTTCATGTATTCAGTAGTGGCATAAGCGGACTGCTTGGGCCAAACCTGAATTAGCCTCGCCCACTCTCCTCCTACACTGTCCCTCCCCAGGGCACATTCGCCTCCCAGGTGACGCTGGAGGGGGACAAGTTGAAAGTGGAGCGGGAGATCGACGGGGGCCTGGAGACCCTGCGCCTGAAGCTGCCGGCCGTGGTGACAGCCGACCTGAGGCTCAACGAGCCCCGCTATGCCACGCTGCCCAACATCATGGTGAGCCCCTGGCTGGCGGGCACTGAGGGCCTGGGGGTGGCAAGCACGTTGCAAGTTCAGTGCCCCCTGGTGGTTGGATGCGAGGAGGGAAGGATCCAAGGGAGGTCTTGTGCAAAGGAGGCCGTCACCTGGTCATTTGGCTGATAGAGAGGGTTTGTTGGGTCATCTCTGCCAATACTGAGAGTTCATGGGTGCTGCTTTGGCTAACAGGGAGGGCTTGCTGGTATTTAGGCCAGTAGAAAGGCTTCACTGGGCAGCAGAAAGCGTTCCCTTGTTATTCTCGCCAGTGGAACAAGTTCACTGGGTCATCTTGGCAAATAAAGAGGATTCACTGGGTCATCTTGGTTCATTAGGGAAGGACCCCTTGGTATTATGTTTGCTGATGTGAAGTTATCATCTTGGCTAATTAGGAAGGATGCATGGGGTCTCTTGGCTAACAAGGAGAGATCACTCATCATCATGGCCAGTAGGCTGGGTTCACTGGATCATCTTGACCAATATTAAGAGTTTAGTGGGTCATCTTAGTCAATAGAGAGCATTCAGTGGGTCATCTCAGCCAACAGGGAGGGTTCCTTGGATCATCTCAGCCAATGGGGAGAATGCAGTGAGTCATTTCAGCCATTACAGACTGTTCACTACATCATCTCAGCCTATAGGGAGGGCTCAGTGCATCATCTCAGCCTATAGGGAGGGCTCAGTGCATCATCTCAGCCTATAGGGAGGGCTCAGTGCATCATCTCAGCCTATAGGGAGGGCTCAGTGCATCATCTCAGACTATAGGGAGTGTTAATTGCA